>JAQOWM010000533.1:0-13602 GCA_029041755.1 Resseliella maxima | reverse complement strand
AAGAGGCTCCGAAATAATGGGCCCTTTTAGAACAACTAGTTGACAGCTGTCAAATAGTACTAATTTGGTACTAAATTTGAAATATCCAACAGATGGGGCTGTTCTACTACACCGATTTCTGTCGGCTCAGAGACACAATACTCGTGGAAGATTATTACTTCAAAAGGATTATAATGATTTAATGCATTTTTTTTTATTATTTTGTTATTATAAAGGATTTTGGAATTGAAAAGATTTTTACAAATTATACAGAATAAAGATGTGTCATTTTGTTCTCTTTTTTTTACACGCCATCTGGTGGCTATTTCACCATAAATGAACTGGAAATAAACAAGTTTGGTATATTTTTATTTTATTCCGTTAGATATCAAACATTGAGTAGAGGGAAAGAATCTGCGCAGCAAAATAGCAAAAAAAACAAGCAAATTGCGCAATACAACAAATGTTACCGAACATTCTAGTTCAATTCGTTGTCACTAGCGCTGTTCAATCAATTCGTCCTGAATTACATGATTATCATTTGTTGTCATTGTTGCCATAATAGACGCTTGCGTTTGATTTTCATTTTCACGCTGAGTTTTTCTTAATTTTAAACTTTGCTTTGTTATATCAAAAAATTCACGAAGGAGCGTGTCAATCATTGTGCTGGTGTCGAATTCTGTATTGAGAACATTGCGCATTTGTAATACGAGTCCATTGTTGAACACCAATTTCGTATTTAGATGTTTTTTTCTCAACCAATTTGAAAATGTTGTGTAATGAGTGTTGAATGTTTCAACATTGTGAGCGGTTTTTTCATGTTGAATTAATTTGTCCAAGTTTACTGGATGATAGGTACACCGTTGACATTGAAAATTATAAATATGCTGTTTAAAATGAATAAAATATCCATTTTTATTGACGCATGTTTGGCAAAAGCCACAAATTAACGATGGCGAATAATTTTGATTAACAAATGGAATACCATCATGCGACTGAGAATAATGTTCAATTAAGTCCAATTGAGTTTTAAAAATGTGAGAACATTTAATGCACTGAATTTCTTTGGTCATATCAATTGACAATAGTTCAATCAGTCTTTCTCTTGAATAAATCAATGGATTTATATTTTCCAAGAAAATCTCTTTATGATTACCTTGAAAATGTTCATTCAAATCTACATCTTTCAATTGACATATGCCACATTTGTTCGTATCTTTTAGATCAACAACTATAAATTGTTCATTTTCATGTTTGTCTCTGTGATGTTTAACCAATTCATGGAATGTTCCACTTTCATCACAATAGAAGCATGTTACAATTGGCATTGCATAGAAATTGAATTGCTGGGAAAATGATTCATTGGCGTGATTGTTAAGCCAATGTTCGTGCAGATCATCGACTGTACCGCTGAACGAGTGTCTCAAATCATTTGTGATTCGTGCAGATCATCGACTGTACCGCTGAACGAGTGTCTCAAATCACATCAATTTATTTGCAATATACACAAAAGAAAACTGTATTCCTTATTAGTGAACCACTGACAACAACATCTATAAAAACAATTATTATTGAAAATTCATCCAAACGAATTAGACCACATTTCTCACCATTCGAATCCAATTTGATCGTTTTTGGCTTTTTTGATTTTTCCTTTGGTAATTCATTCGATCTTCGCTTCATATTTCCTTCTGGCAAATTTTCCATTCGAATATGGGGTCCATTTTTAAGTTGCGTTGTTGGCTGTGATACTGGCGAATATTTTTTCGTTTTGCGTCGTTTTTTATAATTCATTTTTATTTTTTAAAATGTACAATTCTCACCACATTGTGTGTCAATCCAATTTTCAACGTTCAATTTTTGCTTTTTTGCATTTTCTATGTTATCATCCCATTGAGATTTTTTCTTTCTTGCTTCATCCTTTGTCAAACAAGTTGCCACTCTTTCGGCCTTTGGTGTTGGTGCTGTTGTTAGTTTCTTCAGCATTTTCCATTTTGCCTGAGGTCCATATTGCTCACATGTATTAGTTAAACTAATTTAGTTTTAATTAATGTAAAATAATCGAAATTATTAGAAATTGCGCCTTGAATATATTCAAGACAGATATATATAACAGAAATTGTACCGTTCAGTTGTCACTTGTATGAAATGATCCATAAATTTTTTGTCAACTTTTGAACCAGATTCAATAAATCGATTCAGTGATGTTTTAACAACGCGTTGAATATTCAACAAATGCTCGTCCATTTGTGATTCCATGGTATTCAATTCCATTTTTTTTTTTGCTAAAAACAATTGATGACAATCATGAATGTTTTGTGCATGAGCACTTAATATCATATTTATTACAATATAACAAATATCGCTCAAAATGTTTTTATTATGTTGCGATAGTTCTTTTGATTTGCTTTTTTTATAAAATAAAAATTAAAAACATTTCTTTTTGCTGTTGACACTTACCTTTTACAAACTATTTTTTCCGGTTTATAACCAATGAACTTCGCAATAATCTCGGCGTCAAAATAATTGTGGTAAAGAAAGACACGGGGAGGGAAGATGAAGATGGAGAAAACGAAAGATGAAGAAAGAGCGAGAGAAAGAGAGATGAAAAAAAAAAGAGAGAGAAAGAGAGAGAGAGTGAGAGAGAAATGAGAGTGAGAGTGAGAGTGAGAGAGAGTGAGAGTGAAAGAGATGGAAAAAATGCATAGACTGTAAGGGGAGAAAAAAGAGAGTAAGATTAAGAGTAACAGAACTACTGTGTGTTGGAGAGAGACAGAGAGCATTGTATGGGAGAACCAAAGGAAACCATGTGCTTAGAATTGGCTTGCTTAAAGCCGCTTATCAGTGTATAAAAAGACACATTGTTGTATGTTTATATGCATGACAGCACATACATAAGCATAACGTTCATTTTTTTTTCTTTACCTTTTTCTGTTCCCACGCTCTCGACATGCACAGGTATTGTCCCTTTTGCAATGGAGTGTAGAGACGCAGAAGAGAAGAAAAAAAAAAACTGTACACAGGTAAATTATACATAAGAGGTGCGTATCCTGTTACTTCATGTAGCTTAATCTCAAGGGAAGTCCCATGTAACCCAGTGTATGCCTGCATTTATTGCCACAATTAGTAAATAACAGTGAACTCGTGTGAAAGAGAGCGAATCGAGAAAATGAGCAAAAAAATACGAAATGAAAGGTCTGGGAGAAAGAGAAAGAGAAAGAAAAACAAAACACACACACACACACTCACTGAAACTAGGATAAATAAAACATTTTAAGGAAAATACTCGACAAGAATGCTTGGCATTTTGCAATCTCAAAGAAGCAACAAACGCACAAGTAGTTTACTTATGGCGGTTTCATCAATGTTTTTAAGTATTAGTGCACATCAACACAAAAACATGTACACAATCACACATACACGCGAACACACACACACACGCAAATGCTGGTGCTGGTAATTACTGTGTTGTACAGATGTAAAGTTATTTTATGAAAGAAATACAACATAATCCGACCAATTCAATCGTTTTTCGAATTCTTTCCAATAATAAAATTTAATTTTTTTTCCCACGGTAAATTCTTGCAGTTTTCTCTTTATGTCGTCTGGAATGCTTCGGTTTATAACTGATGCAGGTAAAATTCTTAATTTCCTATTGTTTTGACTAGTACAATAGAAATGGAAGAAAATTCGAAAAATAGTTTGCATTTTGGTAGAATTATATTCAAGACACTTAGAGCAGGTACAATTGTGGAAGCACAATTTGCAGGTACAAAATGAAATTGCAAGCACATAGAAGATTCTGTTTATTCGTATGTAGTTTACCGATGTAAATATTCTAGAAAACGTATTCAGTGTGTAAAAAGCTATTGAGTTGATTAGTTGTCTTGGAAAGTATCGCCACATCGAGTAGAAATGAATTTCCTATTTGCTAATTTCACTCACAGTGTAAATATGAAAGTATCAGTGATATCAGTAATAGTCTTGGCAACGGTGTCCAAAGTATTGTTATCACATTTATCTGGATATTACGAAACGGAACAGCAGCACCTAAATGTTACAGCCGATAAACCAATAGCGAAACCCTATTATCCTGAATTAAAATTTGCCATTTCATTATTGGGTCATTTACAAAAGAATGAACCAAACGAAAATATTTTTTATTCGCCACACAGTGTATACACAACACTTTTGTTGGCCTATTTTGGTGCTGATGGTGAAACCGATCTAGAACTCAAACAATTATTATTGTCAACTGAAACCAGTAAGGCAGATGCTGAATATGCATATAAATTGAAAAAAGAACAACAGTTCAATCGATTTCAAAATCAATCCATCGAATTTACTTCGGTTGAAAAATTATACGTTTGCACTGGTGCACGTGTCCGGTAAAGTGGAAAATCATTATGTTTTATTGAATTGAACTAAAAATTGATAAATAATTTTTAAATTGTAGTGATTCAATAAAAACCTTATTGATGGACAACATTGAACAACTTGATTTTGATGATGAACCCGAAAAACACATTAACAAATTCATTGCCAAAGCAACGAAAAACCATATCAAAGATTTGTTAGAATCAAATTCATTGTCGAAACAGACAATGCTCGTTATGATCAATGCAATATATTTCAAGGGACAATGGGTACGTGTTGTTTGAGTTTGATCGTTTCTAATTTAATATTGATTACATTTTATTTTCAGGTAAATGTATTCGATAAAGGGCAAACGGTTCGGAGCTTATTTTATAAGCAAAACGGTGAAGAAGTTTATGTTGATATGATGAATCAATTAGCACACTTCAAATATGGTAAACTATACTTTAAAATTGACTGTCAAACAATCACACATTGATGGTTGTTTCAATTCTAATTAACAACAGGTTCCATTGAGAATTTGAATACACGAGTCTTAAAAATGCCATATGAAGATGAAAATGAATCATTGTCAATGTTCATCTTCTTGCCAGATGATTCTTCAACGGATATCGCTGTACTTCTGGACAAATTATCACCAGAAATTTTAGATAATGTTTTCAGCGGACACCGGAGTATATATCGACCAACATATATTAATGGAAATATTCATGTTAGTTTTCCAAAATTTTCGTTTAAAAGTACAATCGATTTGTCCTCGGTATGTTGAAAAATTGAAAAAATAGTTCATACAATTTTCTATTTTACTTTTTTTTGATTTTGGTTTGTTTTTGTTTGAATAGATATTGGAACGAGATATGGGTGTTCACAATTTATTCCGAAATGCCAATTTTAGTGGTATGTTTGAATCAACGGAACAAAAATTCAAGTCTAAGCTTGCCCACATGGCGAAAATTGACATTAATGAAGTAGGCACCGTAGCTGCAGCTGTTACATATCTGAACGCCCAGCAGGCTTCTGCATGCCCAACTTTTGTTTGTAATCATCCATTTTTGTTTGTAATTCATGATCGAAAGTTCAACGAAATTTTGTTTGCTGGAATTTATCAAGGCCCAAATGTGTAATAAAATATTTAATAAAACTTGACATTGAAATAGAAACCGAAATTAAGCTTTTTGTATTTTTGCATTTTCATGCATTTTGAAAAATTTAACACACAAACAATAAATAGTGCTCAATCAACAACATTTATTAATTCGTATTATTGTAGTGTATTATCATTTCAGCATAAACAATATTTTAAAAAATAACAATAGAAACCGTCCAATTTATGAATATGATAACACAAAGTATCACTGTCGAAAAGTTCGTCTAAAGTGTATGTCGTTTTGTGGATTCTGCTTTTGTTGAAAGATGCATTCAATTATTCTGTTTTTTACACTGTTTGAAGATTTTTCAGTGACCTTAGATTTTTCAAATGGGACCAAGACAGAAAAATAGTTCGCAAGTTCGTACCGTTCGTTTAAATAAAAAAAAATCGTTCGGTTTCACCATTTTTATTGTACTAAAATCTAAAAATGTATAGTTTTTTTTGAATGAAAAGATCTAAGCGCATGTTACACACACATAAATCAATGTACAATATTTTCGTTGCCTTTTACAATCAACGCACAACATTATCAATTGCGTCTATTACCAATGATATTTGTCGCATGACTCATAAATGTCTTGCGCAACACATTATTCATATTGTAGCTAAGAAAATACGGAATAATAAATATCGAGGACATTATCATTTCAGTTTATAACTGAGCTTACAACTGAATCAACGGCATTCTTAACAAAACAAAACGACAATAAATCTTATTTTAAAAAACACCGATTTATAAATAGTGTTTAGGAATTTTAAAATTGCTTAAATTAAACCAAAGATGAAAATGATGATTATTTTTTGTGCCATTTATGTGGTCATCATTGTTGATTATGCTCAATTGGTTAGTGTGTAAAATAAATACTCAAATTTTTTAAACTGAACTGAATAAATCGCTCAGTGAATTTCAACGAATTCGATTATGATGAAATTTCGTTGTAAAAATGCAATTGCATCATATTTGAGAAGATCAAAATTTTTCAACACGATTTTAATTGCTTTGTGATGCTTTTCGTTGAGTTTTGTGAACTATTTTCCATTTCGCATAAATTATTAACATTTCCATCCGACTTCCACAACAATTCAGAGAATATTTGAACAGTTCAGAGCAAAACCGTTATGTAGAAAAGTTGAGAGCCAAAATGTTGTTATTCAATGTATTTGGTATACAAAAAACAACAACAAATACATTGAATTTATCATTTTATGTTTGGCCTCAAAACGCTTTTCTGGTTGGGAATTTTGACTTGGTATCTTCAGAGAAATTCTAGAGAAATTTGAAAAAAAGAAAACGGTATTCATATAAAATGAATAATTTGAATACTGGACAGTTTAAACATCGTACAATATGGATGATTATTAATCTCGTGCATGAAATGAACAAAATTTAATAATAAACAAAAACAAAATATCAACAATTGGTATATCAGATGAAGTCTTTTTATCATGCACACGAGTAGTCTTCTGACGTTTGACAAGAGCACATCGCTTGCAATACGATAAGAATTCAAAGTGTGGAAATCATTTTATTTCAATAAAATAAAAAATCCAAATTGAGAATACCGATATATTTTGTGTTTCTTTACACGATTTAAGTGAAGTGTGTGCTAAAATAATAAAAACTTTTCTCTTTTTTATCTTTTTCGGTGGTCATTTCATTTCATATCGGTCTTTGTTGTTGCTTTACATACAAACGTGACATTTAGCACGGTAATTTTTAGGTTTGGTGTGATACCGGCTTTTTCATTGAGTGACTAGATTGCTTGTTTGTTTTGGATAACGCAAATTTAATTAAATTAATAAAAAATCGATAGTTTTGTGTTACGTTACACAATTAAAGTGAAAGGAGTGCAAAAAATAAAAAGTGTATTTAGTTTTTGTGGTCACTTCATTTCCGTATCGTACTTTGTTGTTGCTTTCTATACAAACGTGACATTTGGTACGGTAAATTGGTGTTTGGTGCATTCCAACGAAATTGAGCAACCAGATTGTTTGTACTGGATATTTTATCGACAAATCGCATAAATTGGATCTGCGAAAGGTAGTTGTATCAAGTGAATTGATAAAATTCTTTCGTTTCTTTTTCCAAACTATTTTGCATATTTGTCGCCTCATTGTTTCAAATACACACACTTGGTAGCGACACCTGTTGGTAACTAGATATTTATCTGTAACATCAAGTGAATTTGGCGCGAACAATAGGGTGTTTTTCAGTTTACCAAGTAAAATAGAGTGTATTTAAAGATTTCATAAACATTTATTTTCATTATTCTCATCGCGGTGCTTTCTTCGAAAATTTGGTCGGAACTGATTTTAATCGATTATTTTGATATATTTTAATTAAAGCGGCGTATTTGTGAATTAATGAAAATTTTATTTAAAATTTAATTAAAATTTAAAGTAAATTTTTCCATAAGGATCAACTGTAATTTATTGGAATTTCTTCTGATAAATTTTATCGAATTCATTTATTGTCTCGATTTTAACGGTATTTTCTGACGGATTGTTTACTCTCTCTAATAGTTAATTTAGCGCGTTTTTCTATTCGTAATTTAGGGAAACATCACAAAATTTAAAATTTTTAATTGTTCTTGAGCAAATCGGTCGTTCTCTGTCGAAATTTTTGGTGCA
Organism: Resseliella maxima; assembly: GCA_029041755.1. Lineage (NCBI taxonomy): Eukaryota > Metazoa > Arthropoda > Insecta > Diptera > Cecidomyiidae > Resseliella > Resseliella maxima. Next base: position 5,465 of record JAQOWM010000533.1, on the reverse strand, counting down.
ATTATAGTTCATTTTCTTGTATTTAACCAGATTCTTGACAGAAATTCAGACCTTTTCTTTACTAATTAATATTTCTCTTCCAGCATGGAGAATTTGACCAAGAATTTGACTCTATCGACATCCCAGTCGACGGAGACGCTGACAAAAGAAATTTTGCCAGCTGATTTGTCGGGTGTTGGGGTCAGTGAGACAAAGTTGGGGGGAAATTCTCCTGTCCGGGTTACTGGTATCGTCCAAAATGAGGGCTCAGCTGATACAGAGATCGACCTGACTAATCAGTCTAGTCAATCGGTAAACATTGGAATGAGCCCAATGGAAGTCGATACAAAGGTACCCTCGAAAAAAAGTATTAAGCGAAAGCTACGTAGAGAGAGAGAAAAAGAGAGGAAGCGGAATCTTGCCGAAACCTCGGGCCAAGCAGGAAAAGTCGAAACCGTGGTGGGTACGCCCACTACGGGAAAAGCGACGACTGCCCAGGCCAGAGATGGAAGACAGGATACCGCTGGATCCTTTGCTCCTTCGAAACGTAAGCCTTCTACACCGTTGTCCGCTCCGAATAGTGCAAAGAGAACTGATCGGAAGGGAACACCACAGCAAGGGGGCAGCGCAAGCTACTCCAGCGTTGTGGTAGAGTCCCATCTGATCATGGCAATTGTACACATGGAGGACAACAATAAAAAATTAATACCTGCTACTAAAGAACTATATTCGGACGTTTTCTATGCGGTGAACAACTTAATGTTCGAGGATATGGAAACGTCTGAATTTCTTCCGTCATTTCATAACATGCGAATTAAGCAGCGTGTGGTCCGAGTCGCATGTAAATGTGCAGAGTCACGTTTATGGCTCCTTGGAATTGCTAAGCGTTTGGGCGAGAAGGTAAAGAAGAATTTGATGATATGTGACTTTAGCAAAGTTCCACGTCAGAAGATGTTCTTTGCCTTTTTCCCTTACGCGAAGCAAGACAATGAAAGACTACGACGTATGCTTAATCTCTGCAATCCTGAACTGGACGAAATTAAATGGGAAGTTGTCAGACGAAAGGAAATCAGCAGTGGTACAAATCTGCTAATTGCGGTGGAAAAGGAGACTGCTGATCTTCTAATGTCAGACGGCGGATCATTGAGCTTTGGAGCCGGTTCGGCACAATTCCGCGAGATGATTCCACGTCCCAAAAGCGGTGCTGGGGTTAAACCAAATACAGTCGAAATACGACTTGATGGTGATACCACAGATGCTGAGGGAGAAAACGTGGAAAAACTCGCCAATCTATCACTGGAAGAGGTGGCCAAGGAACAAATTGATGAAACACCAGCTGTTACAGAGAAAGTTCCAAAGCACACTGAACCAGTCAAAATTTCAGCTGGACCTTCAACTACAAAAGTTCAGTTCACGGTTAAAGGCATAGGGACTAAAGGTGCTTCTTTGACAACAAAGAAGAAAAAACCTAACAAGCAGAAAGCTGGCACCAAACCAGAGAACAACACTGAAAAAGTGAAAGTCTCTTGTTCGGATGACACAAATGCTTAATTTTCCCTATAGCCAGCTACTATTAGAACATTTTTCATATCAACCACAATGTCACTTGACATTAATCAAACGGTTGACGCAGAATTTAGAGTCGACAATGCAGATCAATTGCAAAGATTGACCAAATTATGCGTAAAACAAATTAATTTGCATCGATGTAAAGGCGCTGTTAATCTAATTGACAACAGCTTCCGATTGATGCAAACAAAAAACCAATATCAAATCTGCTTGATACAGGAACCGTGGCAAAGAAATTCTAAAGTCATGGGTTTTGATACAAGCTTGATTAATCTCCACTATCATAAGGCAACTCAAGTCCCCAGGGCATGCATAGTGTCATCAAAGGAACTGGAAGTGACATTCATGCCACAATTCAGTGACTCGGACACTGTGACGGTAATGGTGAGATTGAAGAATGCCGAATTTGATAGAGTTTTATTCTCCTCATTTTATCTAGGGCATGATTCACTGGAAGAAATTCCTGGAAACGTAGTCAGATCCTTGATTAAATATGCGGGGGATAGAAAACTGCCATTAGTAATGGGGGGTGACGCGAACGCACACCATATCATATGGGGCAGTACAGATATTAACAGGAGGGGAGAAAAACTCTTAGAGTATCTAGTATCGACAGACATGGAGATACTAAATAGGGGAAACACTCCTACCTTTGTTACAAAAAATAGATCCGAGGTACTGGATATATCCTTATGCTCGGGATCTTTTACTTGCAAAGTCAAACATTGGCATGTTTCACATGAAGAGACACTATCTGATCACAGAGAGATTAACTTCTTTGTTGAAACACAGACAATAGACAAGCAAAAATTCAGGAACCCAAGAAATACAATTTGGGAGAACTTCAATATTATTCTAGCACGTGAACTGCAAGAGTGCAATGAGATGAGTCAAGACATTTCGTCTAGATCGGCATTGGACAAAGCAGTCGATAGCTTCAACAGAGCTGTAAACACAGCATATGTAGAAGCGTGTCCTGAACGTGAAGTGAAGAACAAAGTTAACAATTGGTGGAACTCAAAACTAAGCAGACTCAGAAAGGAGTCCAGAAGGCTACTTAGATTATATTTAGCCAGAAAAGACACACCTCAGAGGGAAGCTTGTTTCGAGGTTTTGCGCAGAAGCAGGAATAAATACACCAAAGAGATTGCAATCGCAAAAACAAATGCGATGAAATTGTTTCTAAGCAGAATAGAGGGAGAAAAAATGACCTCTAGACTGCACAAAATTCTTGCAACAGATCCTGCACAGGGACCCGGAGTCCTAAAGTTACCCGATGGCAAATTCACTGAATCACCAGAGGAAACAGCAAGAATACTGTTAGACACGCATTTACCGGGAAATATGGCTCTAAATGGGGAGGTATTGGAGGGAAGTGGACAAGAGGAACCACCTATCGTTGACGAGGGCGGTATTATACCCAAAATTGTCACGGAGGGGGGAACTGAATGGGCACTTTTCTCCTTTGAACCTTTCAAAGCCCCCGGAATGGACGGTATCTTTCCAGCCTTCATTCAAAAAAGCTGGACGATAACAAAGATACTGATACAAAAATTTTATAGTACTTCACTGTTACTAAACCATATTCCAAGAGCTTGGCAAAAGGTTAGAATAAAGTTCATACCCAAACCGGGTAGAGGGGACTACACTTCGGCCAAATCTTTTAGACCTATTAGTTTATCTTCAGTCATGTTGAAAGGACTTGAGAAGATGATTGATCGATTCATGAGGGAAAGGCTGGAAAGCGACGGTACCCTGCACTACAGCCAACATGCCTTTAGACAGGGTTGCTCGACTGAGACAGCACTCCACTCCTTGGTAACGATGGCCGAAAAAACCATTCATGACAAGGAATTCATGATTTCGACATTCATGGATATCGAGGGAGCTTTTGACAATATTACTTTTGATGCAATTATACTGCATCTTGAGAAATATAATATTGACAAATTTTTAAGAGCTTGGATTAAAAATATGCTCGCTCATAGAATGATACATTTGTCACACTCAGGTTGTGATATTAGAGTAACGGCCACTAGGGGAACCCCCCAAGGCGGAGTACTCTCACCTTTACTATGGATTCTGATTATGAATAGCCTATTATGGAGGCTTCACGACCGAGGATTTTTTGCAATCGGTTATGCGGATGACCTCCATATAGGCTGTAGGGGGAAATTCCTGGATACGCTTTCAGACAGAACACAATCAGCACTAGCAATAGTGGAGGGATGGTGTCTGGAAGTGGGACTGAGAGTTAACCCAAGTAAATCAGAATTACTCATTTTCACAAACAATAGAAATCTAACTGGATACAGAAATCCAAAAATCTTTGGTACCGAAATACTGAAAAAAGAATCGGTAAAGTATCTAGGAGTTACACTAGATTCTAAAATCAATTGGAAAACACACATTGAGTATAGAATCAACAAATGTTTAAGAGTTTTCTGGAGCTGTAGAACAGCGATTGGGAAAACATGGGGAATTTCTCCAAAATGTATAATATGGTTGTACAGTGCTATCGTGAAACCTATGTTGGCTTATGCAGCTTTCATTTGGTGGCAGGGCAGCAGAAGTGCGACCGTGCAAGTTAAACTAAACCATTTACAGAGAGTTGGGTGTCTGTGCACTACAGGTGCTATGAGTACAACTCCACAAGCCGCACTGGATATGCTACTCGGCCTGCCAAAACTTCAAGGATATATTGAGGAAGAGGCTAGAAAGACGGCATTCAAAATCCGTGGATTCTATAGAATCAGGCATATTATCAAGCCTAATATGGGAATGAGAAGGGAACATTCGGAGGCGCTTGGGGATGTCTATCAACTGGACGGAAAACTTAGAGCGCCCTCGGATGGCCTAATCAAACCAATATTTATGCTTGAAAAAAATTACCAAATAATAAATACTATTAACATGAATGAGTTCGGAGAACAGATTGTTTGGGCTAACACAATCGTCTTCACGAGTGTGGCAGTAGGGAAGACGAACAGTGGAATAGCCTGGTACAATCAATCAAACGAAGAAACATTCAGTTTAACAACAGGTGAATCGAGTGGCTTTCTGCTATTGGAAATATACGCGATTCACAGCTACATTGTCAGCATTAGAGAGAATGGAATCAGAGGGAACATTGCAATCTTCACAGGAAGCAGGGGAGCTGCAAAAGCCCTTAACAATGCAATGTCGAAGTCTGCTTTGGTATCTGAATGCCAATCCATCTTGCAATGGATCTCTCAATATGCTACTGTTCGTATTATATCGATAAATGCCCACCCGGGCATTATGGGAAAAGACGTGGCGAGCAGGTTGGCGGGGGAAGCGGCAAACCGGGCACCTGTTGGACCCGAGCCAATTCTACCGGTTACTTATTCGCTGGTCAAAAACCAATCCAAGAGTCGTATTAAAAGCCAAATCCTACTTAATTGGAATGGCAGCTTTCGTTGTGAGCAAACAAAAAAATTTGTTACGCGATACGATGCAAAGATTACTGAGAAACTCTTAAATCTAAATAAAAATGATATTAGAATAGCGGTGGGCATAATCACGGGCCACGCTAAGATATACTATCACCTCAATAAAATGGGTTTAAGGGACGACCCTGACTGCAGAATCTGTGGTAGGGGGTCAGAAACCTTCTCCCACCTAATTGTTGAGTGTGAAAACCTGAGGGAGATCCGAAACAGGGTTTTCAATATGGGAACTAAGTGGCCGGAGGAAACCCCAGATATTTATAAGATCATTAACTACTTTCAAAGGGCTTGCGACTCATTTCCAAGCTTAAAAGCAGTTTTTGATAGATAAAATAGGACTACTTTTCATTACACTACACAATGTAGTGAAGGCGGGCGTCTCGCAATAGACTGTATAGACTGAGCGACGAGCTTATTTGCTCCCCGTATGAATCCAATAATCCAATA
>JAQOWM010000467.1:0-16495 GCA_029041755.1 Resseliella maxima | reverse complement strand
CCAACTTTGTCTCACTGACCCCAACACCCGACAAATCAGCTGGCAAAATTTCTTTTGTCAGCGTCTCCGTCGACTGGGATGTCGATAGAGTCAAATTCTTGGTCAAATTCTCCATGCTGGAAGAGAAATATTAATTAGTAAAGAAAAGGTCTGAATTTCTGTCAAGAATCTGGTTAAATACAAGAAAATGAACTATAATTGCACCAAAAATTTCGACAGAGAACGACCGATTTGCTCAAGAACAATTAAAAATTTTAAATTTTGTGATGTTTCCCTAAATTACGAATAGAAAAACGCGCTAAATTAACTATTAGAGAGAGTAAACAATCCGTCAGAAAATACCGTTAAAATCGAGACAATAAATGAATTCGATAAAATTTATCAGAAGAAATTCCAATAAATTACAGTTGATCCCTACAGAAAAATTTACTTTAAATTTAAATTAATTTTAAATAAAATTTTCATTAATTCACAAATACGCCGCTTTAATTAAAATATATCAAAATAATCGATTAAAATCAGTTCCGACCAAATTTTCGAAGAAAGCACCGCGATGAGAATAATGAAAATAAATTTTTATGAAGTCTTTAAATACACTCTATTTACTTGGTAAACTGAAAAACACCCTATTGTTCGCGCCAAATTCACTTGATGTTACAGATAAGTATCTAGCTACCAACAGGTGTCGCTACCAAGTGTGTGTATTTGAAACAATGAGGCGACAAATATGCAAAATAGTTTGGAAAAAGAAACGAAAGAATTTTATCAATTCACTTGATACAACTACCTTTCGCAGATCCAATTTATGCGATTTGTCGATAAAATATCCAGTACAAACAATCTGGTTGCTCAATTTCGTTGGAATGCACCAAACACCAATTTACCGTACCAAATGTCACGTTTGTATAGAAAGCAACAACAAAGTACGATACGGAAATGAAGTGACCACAAAAACTAAATACACTTTTTATTTTTTGCACTCCTTTCACTTTAATTGTGTAACGTAACACAAAACTATCGATTTTTTATTAATTTAATTAAATTTGCGTTATCCAATACAAACAAGCAATCTAGTCACTCAATGAAAAAGCCGGTATCACACCAAACCTAAAAATTACCGTGCTAAATGTCACGTTTGTATGTAAAGTAACAACAAAGACCGATATGAAATGAAATGACCACCAAAAAAGATAAAAAAGATAAAAAATTTTATTATTTTAGCACACACTTCACTTAAATCGTGTAAAGAAACACAAAATATATCGGTATTCTCAATTTGGATTTTTTATTTTATTGAAATAAAATGATTTCCACACTTTGAATTCTTATCGTATTGCAAGCGATGTGCTCTTGTCAAACGTCAGAAGACTACTGTTGTATGCTTTGAGAAGATTCAAATGGAGTAATGGATACCGACTTCCGAAATATGAACATAGATTGCTTTTAATTCAAATGATATCTCTGGAGAATCGCAGGAAAATTGCGCAGGTGCTGTTCATCCTAAAATTGATCAGGGGTGATATTTGTTCAGATGTACTTTTGGAAAAGATTCAATTCAGGGTTCCGTACCACTCTGTTAGGAATGTACAATTTTTAAAGATTCAGTCAAATAATCGTGGTTATCATGAATATATGCCGTTGAATTGTTTGATTAAAACATTCAATGATTATTATAATGTTAAAATTCCACACTCCGATCAATTTGTTATAGACTTTAATGTTACTCCAGATGTTGTTAAAATTAGGTTGAACGAATTGTTTAAAAGATTGTTTGAGTAATTTATTCTTGTTTTTCCTTAATTGATTTAATTCAATATTGCAGTTTAACAATTTCAGTGTTTGCTCCGAGATCGTTAGGATCGGCAATTGATTGTTGAATCGATGCAATTATTGAATCATTTAAATGTATATATTAATTTGTAAATTTTATAATTTAAATAAACCACCTTTGGCGAAGTAACGCTGTTTGGTGCTGAATAATAATAATAAATTTTTCAGTTTAATCTTAAACCAAAGTGTAATAAAATTTGATGATATTTGGTAATTCATTATTTGAAATAAAATGAAAATCTGCTCGGTTCCAGAACCATTTGGAAATTCAAAGACTCGCGGTAATGAGAATAGCACGATATTATGTAAAAATTTTAATTAAATTTCATACATAGAAGTTTCATGAGTCAGAATCATCAGTTTCATGAGTCACTTGTTTTTTGCTTTGAAATATTTCGTAAGATCAAATATATTCTTCTCATCAACTATTAATATTGTATATTAAATTTCGAAACAAAGAAAAAGCAAAAAAAAGATAATAATTTAAATAATTTTTACAACTCGTCATATACACAGATACGTATTTATTAAAAGCGAATTTCTTGCGATTTATTGCTTAAAAAATATTTCTTCTGTACGTGTGTGAATCTTACTGCTTTCCATGCGAGTGTACATAATTGTTCCCCCGCATTTTCAATTTTCAGTTTGATTTTGACAGTTACATTGAAAAGTTTTTATCTGATAATTGAACGTTTATTATCAAAATATCACGGGTGTAGTACAAAGCAGTTTTCTTACCTCCCGAATGCTAACGCCATCTCAATGTTTGTATTGAAAACGGAATTATGTGCAAATGTCGTCGCATTCCTAGCAAGGATGCAGATAAAAATCTAAAGATGGCGTTAGCATTCGGGAAATTAAAAACTGATTTGTACTACACCCGTGCAAAATATTATTCAAATTATTGTGATGTAAAGAAGCAAACGCAAGAAAGAAAAGCAAATGTTTGAAATTATATTGTCCAGAGTGTTTCAAGTCGAAAAGTTCTGGTACACCTGAAAAATTGAAAGAGATTTTGGGTTTATTATACAAAATGGACATGTGTATGCAACAACAAAAATCATTGAACATGACAACAACTATTGAACAAAAATTGACGGCAATAGACAATAAAATCAGTAACGCTCCGTTGAAGTCGAACAACGCAACTATTCGCAATTCACCGACTGCATCACATGCAAATGTAGCTAAAAGAAATGTCAAACCTGCAGTAGTTGTCAAACCAAAGAACAAACAACAAAGTGCCAAAACGCTAGATGATATTTCACAAAATGTAAATAAAAATGATGTGAATGTTTGTGGCACAAAAAAGATACGGGATGGTGGTATTGTTCTTCGTTGCAAAAATCCCACCGAAACAATGAAAGTAAAACAAGTTGTTGTCGAAAAACTAGGTGATAGCTACGAAGTGGTCTTGCCTAAAATCAAATGTCCGAGAATTAGAATTACAAACATTGACGCTGAAATTGCTAAGGAATCGATTATAGAAGAATTGAAAAAACATAACACAATTTTGAATCATATTGATATGCAATTAATCACAGTAATTCCACGTAAACGTCACAGTGAATCATGGAATGAAGCGATTATTGAAGTAAAAGCCGAGGCATTCAATAAACTGATTGAAGCTGATGTTCTTTCATTGCCATGGCGCGAATGTAAAATCTACGAACATTTACATATTAATCGTTGCTATAAGTGCTGTGGTTTCTCGCACAAATCGAATGAATGCAAACACAATCAGAAATGTAGCCGATGTTCGGGTGATCACAGATTTAGCGAGTGTAAAAGCAGCCGTATCTGTTGCGTAAATTGCAAAAACTCCAATGAAAAATTTAACACGAGCCTATCAACAAATCATCATGCTTGGAACAGAGAGTGTCCAATTTACAAACGTCGACTTGACTCGCTTGCCAGCAAAATTGAATACAATCAAACTGAATAGCAACTAAACAAGCATATAAATGTCTTGTGTTCAAACATCAATGGTCTACGAAACAATTTCACTGAACTTAAACATGTAGCAATATTACGCAAGCCTGACATTTTCTTTTTGAATGAAACCCATGTGACTGATAGCTGCAATATAAATGATCTCAAATTGAACAATTATAATTTTGTCAACTGTCCATCTCATTCGAAACATACGGGTGGTGTCTGTGTTTTTATAAGAAATAGACTTAGATATAATAATGTTTCTGTGATAAAAAACCAAACAGAGTGGTTATTGTCTTTCGAAATCAACTTAAATAAAACATCGACCGTTTTTGCTGGAGTTTATTTATCGTCACAAAACGAACATAAGCGATCAACTTTAGACTTCGTAGAAAATTGGATCAACGGAATTTCAGCTGATAAACAATTCATTTTATGTGGTGACTTTAATATTGATATGCTTGTACAAACGGTTTTTAGCCGGCGGTTAAATGCCATCTGCGATGACAATGGAGCCTCATTGTTAGTAAAATCGCCCACGAGAATAGCGGAAGAAACAGCCACTCTGATAGACCTGTGTATCACAAACATCAATTTAAACAAAGTTTTGTGTAACGTTTTGAATGATGATCAAATTTCTGACCACTCTTTAATTGAAATGGTGATTCATGGAAATAGTGAAAATAAATTAGTCAAAACACGTAAAATGAGAGTTTGGAAAGATTATAATTTGCAAGATCTATGGAAATCGTTGGAGAGCAATATAGTGAAGTGGTCCAATATTGATTTATGTGATATGAATACGAAAATGAACTGTCTGCTAAATATTCTCAGCGAAGCATCTAATCAATTTCTATCAATCAAAACAATAAAAAGTCAAAAGGACTTTTTCGACAACGAGCTTGAAAAGATGCGAAACGAAAAAAATAAATTATATAAAATTGCACAATATACTGACGATTCACAGGACAGAACAGCAAAATGGCATGATTATCGCCGATATAAAAACGAATACAAAAACATGATACAATTAAAGAAATATGAATGCAACCAAAGTAAATTAGATCGAGTCCAAGGAGATATGAAAGCCACCTGGAAAGTGCTAAATTCAATTTTATGCAAGGAAAATATTGAAATATCAACAATAAAGCGAGATGGTGATAGTAGAGAAATTGAAAATGACGAAGAAATTGCAAATGAATTTAACAACTATTTCATTAGTAGCATCGTTGAATTACACGAAAATATTCCTCAACACCATTATGAAGACGAATTTATTATTATCAACGGGAATGTCAACGTTAACTTTAATTTTCGTCCTGTATCAATTTCAGAAGCCAAATTATGCCTCAAAGAAATCAAAAACAATACCGATGAATTTTTCTTAAACCCAAAAGCATTACTCGATGCTATGTTTGTGATTGGCCAGCAATTAATATCAACAATCAACGAATCTTTTGCAACGGGCGTTTTTCCAAATGCTCTAAAAAAATCGACAATTATACCAATACAAAAGAAGACCGGCTCGACAATAATATCAGATCATCGACCCATCAATTTATTATGTTGCATCGAAAGATTGATCGAAAAACTTGCGTACAACCAGTTCATTCATTTCATAAACACAAATCAACTACTAAATGACAACCAATCTGGTTTTCGTGCTCATCATTCATGTGAGTCTGCCATAAATGATATATTAGATGATTGGCGTAAAGCCCAAGATCGATCAAAAGTAATCATTGCAGTATTCCTGGACTTCCAAAGAGCCTTTGAAACTATTGAACCAATATTACTTGTAAATAAACTTGAAAAATATGGTGTAAGTGGCTCATCATTAAATTGGTTTAAAAGTTACTTAAGCAATAGAAAACAGGTTGTAAAAATTGGTGAAACAATATCAAATGAATTAAGTAATGAATTAGGTGTTCCACAAGGCTCGATTCTCGGTCCTCTATTATTCATTTTATACATAAATAAGATATCCAATTGCATGAAATATTGTAAAGCAAAAATGTTTGCTGATGATACATTAATTTATATAGCCGAAGATAACATAGAAATCGCCAAAAATAAAATAAATGAAGATCTTAATATCTTGTACAGTAAACTTTGTCAAAACAAACTTAAACTGAATGTAAATAAAACAAAAGTAATGATATTGACAAATCAACGGACGAATAAAGAAAGTGTTGATATTTGTATAAATGGTCAAAAGCTCGACATTGAAAATGAAATCAAGTATTTGGGAATTGTGATTGATGATAAATTAAATTTTGACGCAAATGTGAATTATTTATGTAAGAAAATTGGTACTAAGATCAGTGTGCTGGGAAGGTTAAGGAATGAATCCCTATGATCGGCTCTTATGGATAAATCTTTCAGTGCATTAACATTATTTTCAAAAACTTCAAATGGTGAGTTCGGTCGAATATACAATTCCACCAAATAAAACTTCCTATGTTCAATGTTAACACAAACACAAATAATTTCAGCACCATGTGGCTCACCATCAAATTGACCATTCAAAGAATTATGAGTGGCAATTAAAACACCACCCCCATGAGACTTCTTTGTTGTCTGGCCTTTTTCAGTAAGAATTGATCTATCACAGCGGAATACATCATAAACGTTCGGAAATAGTTGGGCGAGTTACACTAATTGGATAATTCATGTTCGAATGTGACATTGGTGGGATGAATGGAATTGAATTAACATTGTTCTGATGATAGGGTGCCTAGGATGATGATAAAACTGGTTTTAATGAGGAGACGGTTGATTGAAATCCATTTTCCAAAAAGGATATTGATAATACTGCGGTAAAACATCAGGACGTCGTTGAACAAATTTATTTTGATACGAATTATTCACTGACTTTGACCTGAGTTTATTATTACGACGAGTCATTCCATTTTGAACATGATTTTTGTTGGATTCATTGGACAAATGAGAATTGGTTTTTTTTATCATTAACCACTTTAAATTCATTTACACTTGATGATGATTTGTTTTGTGAAATCGATGGTTTATTTTGAATTGGCTTCATATCTTTCGATTTCGTTTTGATTTAATCAACCTTAATGATGTTATTCAATTTCAAATCCGCTTTGATTTCTTCAAAAGGTTTCACAACATAATTTGGCGACCAAATAGAAGAATCCAACAATAAATCACAAATTTCCCTTTTCAATGTAGATATTTTGAAATTTAAAAAATTGTTCTTCTTATATTTGCGTTTGCTTGCATAATTTTACACTATAAGAATCAGGATTTGTTTCAGTTTTTCCTGAAATCATAGCAATATCATCAGGCTTATAATCTTTTGGAAATTTGGAGATATGTAATGAACTCCATTCAATTGCCTGACAACGACTTTTTTTGCTATTTCAGGTTGTTCAATATTTTCATCAATTGCAGTAGACGATGGAATGAACTTAGCATTAAAACATTGTATCAAGTCAGCAAACTCATTGTGAATTTTTTGAATTTCATCAACAATGTCAAAATTATTCAAATTTAAAAAAGTATCTTTCTATCTTTTTAAATTGTTGAATCTATTTATTACACCCGATGTGAACACTTCACTATTATCATCTGATAATTCAAAAAACGTTTCAGTATTTGAGTCATTCTTTTTCATTTTCCGAAATTCATTCTCCAAATCAAATATTTTGAGAGACATGGCACTAATGCTTGATTTTGTCGAATCAATTTGGCTCAACAAAGATGAATAATATGTCGCATTAACCAATTTCTTCGTGTGCCGACAATTCATACACAATGTAGCTAGTGGAGATTCCTTATCAAGAAAATGTCCAAACTTTTTTGAATTAAATTTGCTTCTTTGCCCGAATTCACTTTCATTACGTCTCGTGATAAAATTCAATATTTTGGGATATTCTGCAATACATTCCAGGACAGTAATCCCACTACAATCGCTGCATTTAATTGATAATCCATTGAACTTTTCTCCACGGCAATCAGAATAGATACAGCAATGAGGTTTTGACATATTTAAACAACAACAAATATATGTCCAAAAGTATTGAAAAAGAAAATACTTCAAAAATGAACTAATTACAAAAAAGACAAAATTTTAATTCACTCGACTAAAAAAACTTCCAAAATTAATTATAAATAATTTAATTTGATTCAAAATTAAACTTTATATTTTTAATTAACGTAAATAGAAAATTCAGTTAAGAGCAATGAAAAAAAACAGGTGTTAACTTTGACAGTTCAACCCAAACTTCACAACAACAATGACACTAGAACTAACTAAAACCCTTGTCAAATTATCCACTTTCCAAAACACTTATCACATAAAAAGGAACATCTTTTCCGCGAATTCATTTTGCACTTTTTAGGAAAAATAAATAATAATAATATAATATTGGGTGTATGCAAAGAAAATGTCGATTTTTTCGGTGAAAAGAAAATTTTATTTCATAACTAAATGAATGAGCACTTCAACCAATGTATTCTCCATCGTTAGCTATGACTTCACGCCATCTTTCAGGAAGTTTGTGGATTCCTTGTCGAAAGAATTCCTTATCTTTTGAAGTTATCCAGTCAGCGACCCATTTTTGTATTTCTTCAAAGTTTTTAAAGCGTACATCGGCCAAGTCAATTTGCATCGATCGAAACAAATAGTAGTCCGTAGAGGCAAGGTCTGGAGAGTACGCGGGTTGATCAAGCTGATCCCAACCGAAGTGTTCTTTTTTTTTTTAACGATCTTTGCACGATGTGGCTTGGCATTATCATCGTGAAAAAAAACTTTGTCTTGTTTAGTCGCTATTCGTGGATGTTGCACCTTCAATGCTTGCTCCATTTTGATCAATTGTTGTTCGTAGCACTTACCATCAACCGTTTGGCCAGGTTTCAGCAGCTCATAATACACGACACCTTCCTGATCCCACCAAATGCACAGCATAACTTTCTGGCAATGAATTTCTCGTTTTGACTGCGAAGGTACTGGTTGGCCTGGATCAAAAAAGTTTTTCTCTGTAAAAATAAAATTTTCAAAAAAAAGAATCAAATATTCAGAAAAAAAATTGTTGAATGCAGGTTCATTAGGTACAAAATTATGACATATTTGGTTTTTCGTTTTTTCATAAAAATAAAAAAATACGTTTTGGAAAAATTTGATATTTGAAAAAAAAATATTGAAATTGAGGTACAAAAATATTTGAATGTAGGTACGCATAGTACATAATTCGTACATAATTATGGCATATACAAATTTACTTTGTGCGACTTTGGCCGTTGAATTGTTACGGAGCCGTTTTATTTCTGTATCTCTGTATAGTTTTATTTATGCATTACACACAAGAAAATCTGTTTGACATTTCAAGAGATGCTTTTTTGTTTTGCCTAAATCTAGGCGAATTTTGTGATATTAGAAAAATTGTTTGGGATTCTCATAATAAAATCCCAAAAAAAATTTGTAATATCACAAAATTCGCCTAGATTTAGGCAAAACAAAAAAGCATCTCTTGAAATGTCAAACAGATTTTCTTGTGTGTGTAAAATGATAAATTCATTATTATAAATGTGAATAATTGACTAAGTAAATACCAAAAGTTTAAGTGATTTTAAGTGCTATCTACTTGTGTGTTTTTGTCATTGTCACGTGTGTCTTAACCTCAACTTTTTTCTCCGGTGGATTCAATATCAATTTATCTTGTTCAGTTAACACTCAAGGAAACGAATCAGTAATTTGATACGAATGTATTGGTGAAATGTCAAATCACTAACAGAACCTATGCAAAATGACGTTTCTATTGGTGATTTGACATATATAGAAACGTCATTTTGCATAGGTTCTGTTAGTGATTTGACATTTCACCAATACATTTGTATCAAATTACTGATTCGTTTCCTTGAGTGTCGATCAACCAAATTTAGATCAACCAAATAAAATTGACTGTTTGCGCCGTCTACCAACATGGTGACAAAGTATGTATTCTTCTCAATTGATGTTTAAAACCATCAAACGATGTGTCAAAGTCAGTAGCCCTAGATATATTTAGATCGGTTGTCAATTTATATGCCATTTTTACTTCCGTATAATCATAAATTATTTTAGCAATTAAAACACATCAAGTAGCAATCAAGGTATTTCACCCAAGCAAGAAAGTAACCGAAGTTCAAACGCTTTCACCCCCGCTCCGAACTACCGATAACCTTTTCAAGTGAAGATAAGTATCAAAACTATTCAACATGGGTAGAATCTGAGGACAATGATTAGATTTTTTTACATTCAATTTTTCATTTTTCTATAACTTTTCATACCTTCTTCATATATCGTTGATTTAAAATGGAAAACACAACATTTTTTTAGAATGAAACAAACAAATTTACACTGCGCGAACTAATTTTACCGACACTCACATTTTTGAAAATATCTTCATAAAATGAAAAGATTTCGATTTTTTTTTTTGTGCAATTTTATTACAAGCTATTTACTGAAATATCACAAAAACATTATCAAAAAAAAATTTGTATTTTTGGTATTTTTTTTTGATTTTTCGATTTTTCGCTCCCAAAAAGTGCGAACTAATTTTACCGACACTTGACATTTCGAACGAAACAAATGTATTTTTCTCTAAAAATCTGGTTAATATTTGGTCCATTTACCCTTGGCATCATGTAATCAGATGATTCGACGAGGAAGACCGTCATACAGTGATTCGATTTTGGCCTGTGGTATGTTTCGCCATGCCGCCTCGATGGCTGCCGTCAATTCATCTTTGTTGTTGTATTTCCGGCCTTCTTTGTAGACTTCTCTTGCTAAAATTGACCAGACATTCTCGATGATGTTCATATCTGGTGATTTGGCCGGCCAATTGTCGAAAAGTTTGATTCCACGCTGTTCAAAATTGGCCAAAGTGGACCTAGCCACATGAATTGGAGCATTGTCCTGTTGAAATTGCCAGCCTAAACCAGCGCATTCATAGCCATATGCTGGAAAATGAGGGCCGACCATCTCTTGGTACTGTATTGCGTTCATTCGTGTTGAAATGAATGACAGCGGCATCTTTTTCAAGTAGCCAATGGCACCCCACACCATCACAGAACCACCGCCAGATTGGCGCTTACTGAAAATCATTTCTTCGGTGCGCAAGTCGTGCCAATAATAGGCAAATCCATCTGGACCATCTAAATTGAACTTCTTTTTATCCGAAAAAATGATTTTGCGCCATTTGTTTGTTCAATGAATGTGATCCAGACTAGGGAGCTATGCAGTGAGAAAAAAAAATTCAAACACGTTCCCGAACGCCATCCAAACTCACGAACATAAATTAGATTCACCAACATTTGATACTGAATCTGAATAAAAATTGATTATGTGTAAAAATAATTAAATATTTATGTACAATAAAATATTTTTCATTATTAAATTATCGAAATATAAATATTTTTGAAATAAAATAATAAAAACACTTCATTGAGAAATTAAAAATACAACTAAAGCAAAACAAACTATTTATATTAAGTCTCCGCATGTTTATTCGATTGGCGTTTGTTGAACATGTATACAACAAACACATACATACATGTACTACTGTGGGCAAAACCTACCGGGAATTTGGTTATATTTCAAAAATTCTTTTTTTATTCTTCCAAATCAATTTCATCGCCTTCAAAGTAATCCCCTCCCGACGCAATGCACTTATGCCAACGTATTTTCCAATCTTCGATGCATGCCAAAAAGTCACTGGCAGGGATGGCCTTCAGAGCGCGCGCCGATTCACGTTGAATCTCTTCAATCGACTCAAAACGATGTCCCCGGAGCGGTCTTTTTAGCTTAGAGAACAGCCAGAAGTCACACGGAGCTAAATCAGGTGAATAAGGTGGTTGCGGAACGATATGAGTTGAATTTTTGGTGGAAAAATCTAAAAAAACCAATCAAAGAAATTTCATGGTTTTGGAACCAAACGTGAATTGGAACTTTTAACTTAAAAAAAAGCTTTTGAAACGGTGTTCATAGTTTATGTGGAGAACCAAGAGATCTAACCATCACTCTTAAAGTTCATCGACGATGTTTCACTGAAAATTTTCTCATTTTTTTGATGTTGATGGTCGTTCAAGCCGATTTTCAGAGGTTTAGGTGTTCTTCAACTTCTAGGAAAATTTTCTGTCGTTTGAAAAACCTGGATCTTATTACAGTTCGATAGAGGAAGGTTCAATATATGATCTCAAAAGATCTGTTTGTCGAAATTTGATATTGCAAACAAAATTTATTATAACTTCTTTTGAGAAAAAAATGGAAAAAATGTCCAAAATCGCCAAATGCACTTTTGGTTGCTCACAAATCACAAACCAAACTACTTGAAAAATAGAGATATTGTCATGAAATTTGACACAGATGTCAAAGACAGTACTGCCAACCTAAAAATAAAAACACTTGTCCCTATCGGAAGACCAATGAAGTTTAAATTTAAATTTCCCGGTAGGTTTTGCCCACAGTAGTATGTAAAAAATACAACTAAAGCAAAACAAACTATTTATATTAAGTCTCCGCATGTTTATTCGATTGGCGTTTGTTGTACATGTATACATGTATGTATGTGTTTGTTGTATACATGTTCAACAAACGCCAATCGAATAAACATGCGGAGACTTAATATAAATAGTTTGTTTTGCTTTAGTTGTATTTTTAATTTCTCAATGAAGTGTTTTTATTATTTTATTTCAAAAATATTTATATTTCGATAATTTAATAATGAAAAATATTTTATTGTACATAAATATTTAATTATTTTTACACATAATCAATTTTTATTCAGATTCAGTATCAAATGTTGGTGAATCTAATTTATGTTTGTTCGTTTAGATGGCATTTAACGGGGAGACTCACATACAAATGTACAGGGCTATATAGACTGCTTACCAGGGTAGGATCCAGAGCGAATTTCTTCCGCTCTTCAATATTGGCTGGAGACAACATTGGCTTACGCTTCATTTTCTTGTATTTTAGACGTTGTGAACCACTTAAAATCTTTTGAACACGTCGAACACCAACAGACAAATTGTTTTCAGTCCTTAATTGCCGGGCAGACTCAAAACTATTCGCCGCACATCGAATTAAAAGCCGCTTTTGCGCCGTTGAAACGGTTGATGGCCGACCGGTGTGCTTGTTTTGGCCATAGTTTTCGCGATTTTTGAGAAAATTTCCAACAACGTCTCCGCCTCGACCTATTTCCAATGCTATCTGACGATTTGACATTTTTGGCGGAGGAACGCTGTATGGTGCAAAATAATAATAATTTCACATAACATATATATTTTAAATTCATTAATCAAAATATTCGATAAAAATTCCGGAATTTTTGTTTTCAAACCATTTACATTGCACGAGTAAATATAATTTGTCATCCTTTCATCACTGGTATAGGTTAAAACATCTGAAATGGTACAGCATTTTGATGAATGCGGGGCGAATTCATGTAATGATGATACTGCATTGGATTCACGTATGGAACTGGGTACGTTTGATTCCAAAAAGGATAACCATTCCAATTATTATTTCCAATAGAATTCTTTTGATTTTGCTGTTGTTGTAAAAATGAAGAAAAACTGTTGGCGCAAAAATGGTCGCCAATTCCATTGTTTATCGTTGTGCTGATTGTAAACAAAACGACGTTGATGAAACCAACGATTGTTATTATGACTATAATCAAACTTAGCATGATGAACACTAAATTTCCTATTAAAATTATTCTGCTTCTTATGGAAAAACCTATAATTATTATGACCAATATTATTATTGCTGTTATCATTTTTATGTAATAAAAAAATGCTTATTTTTATTCCAATTTGTTTTTTCGTTCATTTCAATTTTGATGTTGCATAAGTTGTCCAGCATGTATCAAAATCGATTGAATTAATTATATTCAGCAAAAATTTGAGCTTGAACCTTTTCCCATGCAGCCATTGGACCATGTTCTGGTCTGTATTTAACATTGCAACCATCTGAAACCAAACGTCCTTGGTCTCGGGGTTCTTCATAGCGTGCACGATCGAATTTGGTGAAATCTCATTTTTCCGAAATGAAGATCTTTTGACGTCCTGGGAACTAGAACTTGGCACGACGCAAGCTTCAATAGCTTGAGCCTTGTATCGATCAGCTGAACGCACTGACATGATTGGTTGACCAATTACGTGCCTTGTGGTTTACCAAAAGCACCACGCATTCCAGTTTGGAGCCTATCAGCTCCGGCACACGACAACATTTTGTTGATCCGAATGACATGGAATGGATGGACGCGCATACGAATATGGAATTGATCCTTACCGCAATGCTTGACCAAATATTTGTTGCAACAGATACGTCCAGCTTCCAAAGCTTCTGAACTCAACTGTTCGTATTCATCGGACACCAAATGGACACATAGTGGAAAATCTTCTACGTGGGCCTTCTTTTTGCTCAAATCGAAAATACGGATTTTTAGATCTGGCACACCACGACAGAAACGTGATTTTGGTTACGGCTTATTTTTGCAGTAACGATAGCATCTAGCTGGACGGCGACCCATGTTGCGCCTTTGTGTCTTCTTGTTCGAATCTGAAAAGAAAAGGAATTAAAATTAAATTTAAATCCATTTTTTCTGTTATTGTTTCTATTGTTGTTCCTATTGATGTTTTTGTTGTTGCTTTTGTTAATGTTTTTGCTCCAGTTTTTGTTGTTATTATTTTCAATATCTTCATTCTGTCTTTCATTTCGTCTTCTGTTTTTGTTCACATATTCATCGCTTATTTTAACATTTTTCGAGACTTTTGATGAATTTTTCATAGTTTCTTCATTTTCTTCAGGAATAAAAGGAACAGCAGAATAATTTGGCTCCCTATAAATTTTTGGATTAATCAATGTCAAAAAATTTTCCTCAGTGAAAACTGAAATCTTGAATGAAATAAATAAATTGACATTTTTACTAAATTTAGTATAAGGCAAAATTTCAATTGTGAATGAATCAGCCAGTAATTTAGTTTTATCTATAATGATCTTCTTTATAACATCAATACTTGTATTTTTTTTAAATCTTAACAAGTGAATTGAATAAATACCTTTATTTGGTATTTTATTTTGAGCCTTTAAAACTTTAAATCTGCTCATGGCATCAGCAAATAAATTATCATCAATAGCAATGCTGTCCAAATCATTACTCAAATCATGATTGTCAAAACTAACAGTAGTATCATCATTAATCTCAGCATTTATACCTTTTGTATTTGTATTATTAAAACACTCATGAAATTGTTCCGAATTCAAAGCAATATCATCTTTCATGCTAGATTTAAATTTAAAAGAACAACCTTCACATGATACGGCGAAAGGTGAATTTTCATTGAAAATATATCGGAAGAATTTGAAATTCACATCACTTTCATCAAACGGTATAACAATTCTCCATGTTCCATCCTCTGTTTTTCGCAAAATTTTGAAATATTCAAGTAAAGTACTTTTAGTAGTACTTTTGTAGTACTTTTTCATCTCTTCTCCTCATACATTGAATAAAAATTTGATTATTACAAAATTTGGATAGTAATGATAATCCACCATATGTCAAACCCTTGCATCCACTTTCAACACAGCAATGAACTTCTTCCGTAGACATATTTACAACAACAAATATTAACACTTGTAAAGAAATCACAAATAATTGTTAACATTAATGAAATGACTATATTCAATGAATGAATTTCAATGCACACTTATAAAATTGTCTTTAAACTTACTAAAAAAATTAAACTTTTTGAAAAATTAACGCAATTAATTATTGTCACCGTAAATGTGAGATATTTGTTGTTTGCTGAATCACGTTTACATCGACCGACAAAGTGAAAATATTGGCATTCATCTGTTTCTTACGCAATTATTTATTTAAAACTCAAAAATTAATGCTGTTTCAAATTACTCGGACTCTCATCCAATTATTTGTAACAGAAATTGGATAAATTTTATGCGTTAGATTTACAATGCGGAAAAGTTCATCGTACGGATGGAAAAAATCTTGTTCTATTTCTTTTAAATTTTTTGAAAAATTTTCGGTATGGGAGAATACATATTTGGAATTTTGAACATTATTTGAAATGCTTGAGAGGAAAAACTAAAAGAAGAGTTTTCTTTGTTTTCTTACTGTGCTTCCAGCTCTATATCGACTAGTGGAAGAATTTCTATAATAGAAATTGAAGCACATTGATGAAACTGTAATAATCATTGACAAAAATCAGATTCGAATTGATCAACCTCGAAAATATTGGAAATTAGTATCCTCAAAAAATTTACTCAATTTTAAAATAAATATAGTTGAAGCCCTTCAAAATTAGTTGAATCATCTGATTTGAAGTCCCATCCCATGGTGGTGACATTAGCGTACATTTCAAAATTATTGCGATCGAAGCGCTATGTACCTTACATACATTTTAGATGGGGTTTTGGTAGTTCATGAGTACACCGTAATTCTATGTCCTCACCATGTCCCATCCAGTTAATTTGAAAATTTGATGGTGCGACCAATAAATCAACTTAGATCGAGCTGAAGTTTTCATGACTTATTTTGAATATCAAAAGATAAAGAACAAGAAGGTGAACGCTTAGAGATTTGACAATCTCATCAAATGTGCATTTGCTGTTTCAGAATGAGAAATCAAATGAATCAAAGTTTGATTATTATCAAACAACATCAAACAGGTTATGTTAACAGGTTATGTTATTATCTAACAG
>JAQOWM010000227.1:0-63281 GCA_029041755.1 Resseliella maxima | reverse complement strand
GTGTGTCTATGCCAAATATTGTTAAAATCAATTGCGACAATAATAAAGTGGCACCGTTGGCAACTGTTGAAGGCTGTCGCTATCGCCATCGTTACGTTTTGGACCATTTCAAAACAAAATACCAAGAGGCGTGCAAAATGACAATCCAATGTCTTAAAACTTCAAAGGCATCAATCGATTTTCACGTTAGTAAAACGAATGAAAAATTAGTTGCACATGTGACCAAAATTCTATTTGAAATTTACATCGACGCAAAAAAACTGACATGCGCAGCGTACAATTGGCCGGCAAGATTTGTTGGTTCGGAAGCCGGACGTTCTTTTGATTATAGAGATGAGCACGCACCAGCGATTATACCATCATTGAATTTACAGTACGCAAATCCAAAATCTTACTCCAGTTTGTTAGGTGTTATTGTAAAATCGGATGAATCATTCTTTAAAAAAAAACTCGAAACTTCAATTGCAGATTTGAACTGTTTGAAATCGGTGAAACACGTAGAGCAAAAGTAAATAAGAATGATTTTGAAAATATCCGTAGCAGCATAATTGATACAATAATCGATCGTATTTCATACCGTTTTTCAAGTGACGACAAAATTATGGAAACCATAGAACCGTTTCTAAATTTTCGTAAAGAAACCGATTTGCGTAAAGTTCATGAAATTTTTGGATGCGATTTTGACTTGTCTACAGTTCAATTGCAATTTAATGAATTGGTAGACCAAAATATTTACGTAAAACTCAATGGTGATATAGGAGAAATAATAAAAACGCTTTCAAAAAATACGAATTACAATGAAATCGAAACGATATTATGCCGCATATATGTATTGACACCATATTCAGCGGACGTCGAGAGGTGCATAAGCGCTAATAATTTGATTAAAACTCCATTGAGAAACAGTATTTCAATCGAAACTGAAAATAAGTATTTATATATATACTTTAATATGCCTACTCTAGAGAAGTGGGAACCAAGAGCAGCAATCAAAATCTGGATGAACGATAAAAACAGAAAGGATTTTTCTAATGTAATTGATCGTAAATCAACACAAGCACCGTATTTTAAGGGAATATTTGAACTTGAAGAATCCAAAGAGGAAACATCGTCAATCGATGAACAAAAAAATACATTAAAAAGTTTTTAAATATATTTTTTAATTTTTTTCTTCTTTTTGAATAAAAAGCCATGATTGTTTTTTTAATACACACGTGTTTTCTTATAGATTTTGGAACAACCGGAATTTCGGATCTTCTAAAAGTTAAATTCGGATCTTCTAAAGTGGATTTACCGTATTTTCGGATCCTCTGAAAATTTGAAATTTCAGGCTCTGCTCCGCACCATAAGACTTACCATCGAAAATCAACTGTCCATTCAAAGATTTGTGAGTGGCAATCAAACACAACCACCATGGACCTTTAAAAACCTGAAATATTCAGTAACGGAAAATGGGCTGGTACCTTTGATACGGTACAAAATTCTGATGATAATGTGTCGGATTCACATATTGATGATACTGCATTGGATTCATGTATGGTACTGGATAAACCTGATTTCAAAAAGGAAGACCATTCCAATTAGTGCCTTGCTGTTGTGGTTGAAATTGTTGTAGTGGTAGAAGTCTTTGCTGTGGATAAAATCGTTGTTGTGGTTGAAATCGTTGTCGATTATAGGTACGATTATTTTTCCTAAAATTGTTATATTGCTGTTGACGTTGTTGTTGTTGGATATGATTATTAGTTACATTATTGTAACGATGATTATTCCGGACATTGTTATAAATTCTCCCATGAGAATTATCAAAACGATACTGTTTATTATTCGAAATAAAACGATCATGACTACTCCGGTTCAGAGCCTTTCCAAGCTCTCATTGCGACCCGGTGCAAGATCTCTGGTGCGCCCTTAAACCGAAAATTTAAAAAATCAACGAAATAACAAATGCGTGTAACTCTTATACTGTAAAAAGTATTAAATTTATTCCATTAAAATACTCTATAACGAATGTCATTGGATAATTAATATCAGTTGAAGATTTGTTTGCGTGCTTTTGCTTTGGCAAAATCGTCAATGATTTCATCATACTCAATCGAGTTTGCTATTTCTTTTTCGATTGAAATGATAGCCAGATTGTTGATACGGTCTTGATGCATAGAATTTCGTAGATAATTTTTGTTAATTTTTGGTTTAGAGAAGGACCGTTCACCTGTTGCTACTGAAACAGGTGTTGTAAGTAAAATGCGATAAGCATTAATTGCATTCGGTAAGTTTTCCATTCTGTGTTTCAGTATAGCATTCAAAATATCCAATGTATGTGTAATATTTTCATTTTTCACCAATGTGACAATTACAGAGAGCTCACAAAATAAATCATTGCCCTCAATATCCGATTGGCTATCCTGTGTAAGTGCACGTTCGAGATTTTTACACGCAATTAGTAAACTTCCATTGTGTTTCTTCTCTTTGAAGTTCAAAAAATTGTACAAAAAAAGAAAACAGATCAGCATGTGCCTTCAATGATCCAAACCGCTCAGCAATGGAATTTATGCAACTTCGATGATGGAATTGACTTCATCACCTTATTCTACTTCTGAAGCGATTCGATTATGTGTACGTCGCATCGCGCTTCCTCTGAATTCGGGTTCAATGTCGAGGCGTTCACAAATGTTACGAGCGACGTCAAAATTTTTTTCACAGCATTTGTCTCTGTACGCATTCAAAAAAGTAATAAGGCTTTCCAAACAATAAACCGCAGCTTAAACGTTCGAGCTGATGGACTGCAATGATTTGGGTGCTATATTTGTTTCACTTAATTAGAGGAATCTTATACCTATATTTTTACATTTGATTTTGTATACAAAACTATAGTCTCGTGCCCTTCTTGCTCGTGCGCCCCGGTGCGCCTGCACCGCCGCTCGGAAAGGCTCTGCTCCGGTATTTATTATTTATTCCAAAATATTGTTTGTTTTTTTCTCAGACATATTGGTTTTTCTTGATTTACTTTGTTTAGCACCTAATTTTTTATTTCTATTATTCATTAGAGATTTGTTCCCATTCACCTTTAATGACTTATTCTTTTCTTTCATAATAAAAGGTTTCACACAGAAATCAGGTGACCATAACTCTGGATTACAAATTAACCTTGAACATTCCTCCATTAACGTCGAAACTTTACAAGAAACAAACTCGCCTGCATTTTTACTTCGTTTGTGAAAATTCAACATTTCAATAGAAAACGCATTTTCAAGTAACTTAGTCTTTTCCATAATAATTTTCTTGCTATATAAATTAATGAACATAGATTAGTTCAATAGTACAACGATTTGAAATAATAGTTAAAAATTTTGACTATATTCATTTCATTAATAACCTGAATTCATAACATCTTGACATATGGTTTCGACTAAAACAACTTACCACTAATATGTATACCAATAAACAATGGCATCAATATGAACATATAGTTCTACATTTTTCTCTTTTATCAATGTGGCATTCGTTGTATGTTTTTACAAGTGAAGAGCTTTGATTTCAAGACACTGACACCACTCATACGATTTATCAATGTATACTGACTATACCAACGGAAACGGCAAAAAGATACGATTTGGCGTTTGCATTCCGTAATGGTGTATATGCAATTCAGTTTATATATGATAGAGATCGTTTGCAATGTAACGTCGTACGACTTATGCTGTCGTACAATAATGTATTTGTCCACGGCATGAAAGTCCACTGTATGAACTTTCACAATTTTGTTTGATATTCATTTAAATTCACACCTTACTCGTAGAGATAGCGTAAGAAACATGATTTTTTTTTTTTGCTAAAGCGGCTTCGCTTTTATATTCTTATATCCAGTCATTGGTTGAAATTTCGTTAAGTACATCATGTTTACGTATATGTATGTATGATTTGTGTGCTGGGGGATATACGCCATTATTAAACTGGGATTCCCGTGATTATCGCAATTACGGTGATTTGTACGATTTCGACTATCCATCTATATCTAGGCTAGCTCACTCTTTCAAGAATGACATTCTACTGTCATAGAATTGAGCTGAATCGCATTGAATTATAATAAATCACAACAAAACACAAAGATGCGATTCTTTGTGTTTCATTCTGAATGTCATTCTTGAAAGAGTGAGTTAGCCTAGATCTATATATCTATGCATGAGATTGAGAGTAGAGTATGTTTCACTGATTTTGTATTGGATAAAATAGAGTATGTTCACAAGCGCTCAACAAATACTGGAATATTTTTTTTTATTTTAATTAATATAAAAATATTGTCAAAGGCAAAGTTAGAGAGTACTACAAGAACAACAATTTTTGTGAAGACATTATTCATTTTTACTTGTCATTAATGTGTAATTCAAAAATATGTACAAGTGAAACATACTCTACTTTACCGCTATATGAGTCGAGAATAAAACATACTCGAGAAGATTTACTCTCAACCTCACCGATAAACATCTATATCTAAAAGAGAATATTTGTATGTTTGTGCGCGGTAATCTCCTGAACCACATAACCAATCTGGGCAATCCAGATATCGTTGGAAAGTTCTCGGGCCCGAGATGGTTTTAGGTATATTTTAGGACATATTTAAACATTTTTCCCAAAGACTCCAAATGTCACAAATGTCACTTTTGGGTTATTTTTGAGACAGTTTATGACAATTGTCGCATTTTGTAAAATTTTCAAGGTAGGATTTGATAAAGCTTGGTGTCAATTAGGTTTTTCTTTATACTTAGTGATTTCGAGTGCAGTGTACCTGTGCGTGTTGATGAATTTTTTTTAATGAAAAACAAAATGTGGATATATAAATTCATCTCTAGTAATGTGAACTATTTCATTTTGCATATGGATTTTTGATATATGCACACATGCATCCTTCAATGAACAATTTGTTACTGTAGAAAATGTTGATGTTAGTGAGCGAAGGTCGAAACATCGACTCACAGGGCTGACTACTAAATAATGTTTCATCAACAAGACAAGTACGTGTGCATTTAATTCAATACAACTGTAGCAATTCATGGTCAAGAAATTATCCTTCAGGATAATTATTCCTTCTTTCATGTATATAGCTTATGATCAATGTATTGCCTCCATATACGAAAAATGAAAACAGGGAACCAAATGGCTTGAATCCTTTGAATTGGTGTTAAATCTTTATCCGTAAAAGCGGACATAATTCCTCGCATCATTTTTAAATAAAGCGATGTTGCTTTGGCCCCATCCATATAAATATCCAACAATTCCGTCACTTTTATACTGCACATTTTCTGTGCTGAAGAAAAATTTTGTCGATCAGCAGGATTTAGTCACTGTTTCTGTGAGCAAGTGTTTGTCTTTTGAGTGTTTATAAAGAAGAACATATAAATGAGCAATATCCAAATGTGCATTGCCAAACGGTATTACTTTGTTAGAACGAAGTGTGCGTAGAATAAAATTCCGCATCTTCGTAATAATGTGAATAGTGTCTTGAACACAATACAGTTCGTGGATATTTTGGCTGCACGAAAACCATTTGGCGAGCTCATATGTATTTTCCCCTATACCTGAGATATCTCGCATTGCGGAGTTGTAACGTGGGTCGGAGTCGGAAGATATAGACAGTACGATAATTCAAATTGTTTTCCACTCACACACAATATGTTTCCAGCGGTTTTTTACATTATTATTTATTGTCAGATCCATACAAAATTAAACAATATGGTAAGGCATTTTTTGCAATCAGCTGCACCATTAAAACATTAAGATAGCTCGAAACTTTTCCATTTTTGAAGTGTCGTATTATTTCTGTGTCAGTTCTTGCTGGAAAGCAAAATGGAATATATTCCTATAGGCATTCCGGTTTTGTTGTTGATTGGTTCTAAAGAAAAATCAAAAAGCTGATTATTTTTTTATTATTATTATTATTACTGCACCAAACAGCGTTTCTTCGCCAAAGGTGGTTTATTTAAATAATTAAAATATATTTACAATTCATTAAATTAGAATAATTAGTTCAATAATTGCATCGATTCATCAATCAATTGCCAATCCTAACGATTTCGGAGCAAGTCACTATGATTTCTGAACTGCAAAACTGAATCCAAAAACAAACAGACATTGATCAGTGTATCAAATTCTTAAACAATCCAATCAACCTTTTCTTAATAGCATCCGAACTAACATTAAAATCAATTACAAACTCATTCAGATTTCGTTTATTGTAATATTTGTTAAATTTCTCAACTAAGATTTTCAAAGGCATATACTTCTGATAACCAATGTTCTCTGTGTGAATTTTCAAAAATTCAAAATTTCTGACAGAATGATATGGAATCCTGAATTGAATTTTCTCCAAAAGAACCATCGAACAAATTTCACCCTTGATCAATTTTAATATGAATAATATCTGAGCAACACTTCTGCGGTTTTCCAATGAAATCATTTGTAACAACAGCAATCTATGTTCATATTTCGGTAGTTTGAATCCATCACCCCAATTGAATTTTCTAAATGCAAACAGTAAAAATTGCTTCTGAACAGATTCTATACGTCTTGCCTGTCCAACATTGTTAGCATTCCATACTTGAGAGCCATATTCTAGAATAGGAACAACGAAACTAAAAAATAATAATTTTATTGTATATGGATCTTTGAAACAATATTTAGAGTCATATTGGACTCTGTCTACTATTCTCGTCATGTCTTCTTAAATTGCCACTACTTTTGGTAAATTTCGTTCATTTAAATATTGAAGCAATTCTTCAGTGCGTAATATTCCTGGTGTTATGAAAAAATGTGATGACCGAATATATCGATCAATTGTCGGAAGGGAAGGAATTCCAAGTTGCTTTGGATTATTTCATAGCTTAATTTGCCAATAATCAACCGTAAGTATATGGCAAAAAGCTGAATTTCTTTGTCGTAGCAGTAGCCACCTTGCTGGAATTTTGATTAGCCGCTGATAACAACTTGTTCAAGAAATAATGTGCACGTGTGGTGTTTGCTTTATTTTCAGACAGTGTTATTGATTCATTTTGATTGTCAATTTGCTTGGAAATGTTCGTTATTTTGAAATAGTTGAGACTAGAATTTATACCATTTTGATCGACAATTTGTTTAACATACAAAACGTGCTCATTGATGAGATTTTTATGGCCCGGTAAGGAAGCAAAACGTTCTGGACATTTTGCAAACAATGACCCAAAAAAATCTTCTTTGACGCTATTATCGGGAATTAACTTTAACATGTGATCTCTGATGAATTTCTCCACTTCATCAATATGAAAATTAGTGATGGATTTACAAGTAATAGCATGACCGCAATACCTAAAAAATGATTTAACAAATTTAAAAATCGAATACAATAGAAATGTTACAAAAATTTTAAACATACTCAAAGCCATTGTGAATAAAATTTGGGGTTTCAATATTTAAATCCCTCTCCAGAATTTTCAAGAAATTGTAATCCATTTTCTTTTGAAAAAAAAACTATTTAGCTATATGGAATGAAAATCATTTTTGAAATGTCATCTACATTAACAGTCGACATATTTTTAGAAAAAGTAATAAGTAATCGGCATGTAAATATATATGTATGTAAAATTATAAAGTAATCGATTAATAATATGTGATCAAAAAAAGTAATGTGATGAGTGATTTCCCCCTTGACAGAGAGAAACAAGAATCCTAAAAAAAATGTTTTAAGTTTTTCATGATCAAAACAACTTTCTATCTAAATAAAGTAGTCCCATACTATGACATTTTCCTTGAAAAGGAAACTTCTAGAGGAAATACATTTTTGAATCCAAAATAAGATGAATTAGACACGATATCTATTTCTCCGTTTACAGTAAATCGAAAATGACTTACAAATTATGCTCAAAATTGCATTTTTACTTCTGCGTAAGGAATTTTCCACAGTTTTTGAACTATAGTATCTCCATTTACGGTTAAAGTAACAATAAATTCAGCGAAAGTAGAAAGTCAAAAACTAATTGTTTTTGCAAAATAATAATAATTTTATTCGAACTTCGAACGTCATGCATAAAATGCCATGAAATACAAAATTGTAATTTTCCATCGAAAATCTTATCTGAGGACCAAACAAACAATGATACCGACTCTTTACCATTCAAGGACTTATATTTTTTTCGAAAAAAATATGAGTTTCCTATGAAGAAAAGGCCAAAAAAAACCTATTTTGGGTACTTACCCATACAATTGTGCCATTTTTCACCAAAAAACCCATCTGGAGACCGAACGAACAATGTACCCGATATTCTAATGTTCAAGGATCCACATTTTTTTCGCAAAAAAATATATCTCCATTTAACGGATCCACTATGCGGTCATCATCCATGGCTGAAAATTTAATGGTTTCTATTTCTGAATTATCCTAAAACTTCTGCATCATAAGTTTTTTTTTTGGGCTCGTTGGGAATGAGCTATCGTATTAACAATTGAGAGGAAAAGGAAGTAAAGGGAAAGAGAGGGGAGATTGTAGATAAGAAACAACCAATGAAATTGAATAATGCAACAATTATTAACTATAGGCAAATCACCACTATAATTCCGCCCATGATACGACTTTAGCAAAGACTTTACATTCAGGGGTGGAGTGATATTAAAGTGAAGCTTCAATACCGAAATTGGGTTCGGAAAACCATGGTATAACCGGCCTGCCTCTGGAGAGACTGGGGAGATACAATAATAATTTCACTTAAAATTAAATTACGTTAACAATGTTAAATAAATAAAATAAAAATCAAATGTAATTTGTAAAGAAGAAAAAGGATAGAAGAGAGAAGAATAGCTTAAAACTAATTGAAAAAGAAGTTGCACGACATGCCACCGAGTGAATGAAGATTAGATTATATTTTTTATATTATTGCACGGACCGTAGATGATTTTTGAACAAGTTTTTAAATGAAGCTAGTGAATCATTGTTTCTAATTTGAACTGGTAAACTGTTCCAAAAATTAATTGCAGAGTAACAGAATGCGCGTAAAGTTGAAATAATTTAATATAATAGAATCAAATAAAATACGTGTTGTTTAAATTAAATATTTCATACAATTGAATTTATAATTTCAAATATCTTTTTTACAATATGAATAATACTAGGGGAAATAACCAAAAAATTTTCATTCAAATCTCAACTAGTTTTTTGAAATTCAAATAAATTGACAGAAATCAACAAATCATTGCAGAATATTACAAATCCATCATCTCAACGTCAAATCCAGTATCAAATCCAGCAGATTATAATCATTTGCAATAATAGTTGCAGTACAAGAAGGACATTTTGTTTTATTCGTTCCTAACTTCACTCAATACATTATTTGATTGTCTAATATGCGTTTCAGCAAAGCAGATAGCAATAAAATTAAAATTTGATTTTACTTATTTTTATATCGCATAGTATTTTTTTTGTTTTTCCGATGTTTGTAATAAACAAAACAAAAATATACGACATACTAGACTGTATCGAGTAGCAATGATTTGTGATCTGAAAGATTTGTAGAATTTGTATGATTTGAAAGATTTTTAATAGATTTGAATATGTTAGTGATGTTTTGGTGAAATGACTTTTCTTCAAATCTGTCAAATCTGATGAAATCATAACAAATCTTAGATCGAATCACACAAATCATAGTGTATTCTTTGAAAAGATTGTATTTTGCGAAAATCATCCAAATCCTCTTAATTCTGTAGTCCTATAAATTCATACGTAATTTATTGAATCGAGTGTATGTCATTGGTTTTGTCATTATATCAGCAATCATTTCATTCGTACAACAATACTTCAAATTTATTTTCTTGTCCTTAACTTCTTCTTTGATAAAGTGATACTTAACATCAGTGTTTCGATCTATTTGATATTTTGTCATTTTCAATTAACTTCATGCAGCTTTGTTTATCGTCAAATATTTTTATAGTATTTACTCTTCGTCATCAACCAATTTTAGTTTATAATTTGCAGTCCCCTTTAAATATTTTAGTACTGTTTTCAGCTCATTCCAATCTTCTTTTGAAGGTTTAGTAACTTTTTGAGATAAAATACAAATGGCTGTTGATATGTCTGGTCTTGTGTTGATTGCGATGTATAGTAAACTCCCAATCAGTTTTTGATAATAATTTGCTTGATGTATTTCTCCTGATTTATGTTGTAAACTCCATTAATTTTGTTTATTTGAATCCCCAAATAGTATTTAACTCCACCAAGATCACGGATTTCGAATAAATTGCTGATTTCCTTCTTTACACTTTCTGCTGTTTCCATCGAATTTGTTACAAAAAGAATATCATCAACATAGAGCATACAATTATTTCCATTATTAAACGTTCTTCAATATTCACATGAATCAGCTCGATTTCTCTTGAAGTTCATTTTAATTAAGGCTTCTTTTTGGAAAAACTGTTTTAACGTCCAAATGTTTAAAAAAACATTTTATTTTTCGATGCAATTGGCAATAGAACTCGTAATGTCTGGTGCAAACACCTCATTAAAATCTATACCAAATTTCTGTGAAAAGGCCTGTGCAACTAAGCGCGCTTTATATCTGATGATGTTTCCATTTTCATCAGTTTTTGCTGTATAAAGCCATTTTGATCCCACTACCTTTCGGCCTGATGGCAGTTTGCAAATTGTCCAGGTTTTATTTTTCTTCATTGATTCCAATTCGTCTTCCATTGCTTTTATCCATTCAATTTTATTTTCGTCATTCATTGCTTGATTGTATTATTGGCTATATAACTTGAAAACCGGAATTTTTTAATGAATTTTAATGCTTTATTGTGAAAAATGGCTACAAATATCAATGTTCAAAATATTGTCCATCGGAGGCTACAACTTTTTCCCATCTTTCAGGCAATTTATAGATTCCATCCCAAAAGAACTTCTCATTTTTTAGAGCGAAGAACGAATCAAGCCATTTTTTGATACCTTCAACTGAAGTGAAGCGTATTCCGGATAGGGTATTCTGCATCGACCGAAACAAGTGGTAGTCAGAAGGGGCTAGGTCTGGGCTATAAGGCGGGTGAGGCAGAATTTCCCATCCGACATT
The DNA here is from genome assembly GCA_029041755.1 of Resseliella maxima. Classification (NCBI taxonomy): domain Eukaryota; kingdom Metazoa; phylum Arthropoda; class Insecta; order Diptera; family Cecidomyiidae; genus Resseliella; species Resseliella maxima. Next base: position 52,206 of record JAQOWM010000227.1, on the reverse strand, counting down.
TTCCACATAGTTTTTGGGCCATTGAGCCCGATGTGGCCGAGCGTTGTCATCATAAAAATCAGTTTCTCTTTTTGTGGCGTTCAAGAAGCATTTCGGACATGCAAAAACGGCGTTCGACGTCTCTTGGCTTCAATTCATATGGAACCCAATTTCCAGCCTTTTGGATGAATCCCAATGCTTTCAATCGTTTTGAAATTGCTTGCTGAGTCACTCCCAATGATAATGCAAGCTCTTCTTGCGTTTGACATGAGTCTTGATCGAGTAACGTTTCTAATTCTTCATCTTAAAACTTTTTTGTCTGCTCCGGACGTTCTTTGTCTTTGATGTCAAAATCAATGAGTTTTGGCCAGAGAATGTTCGCCATAAATTTCTTGCAACAAACGATGACTTTCAGCAGCGGTCTTCTTTGCAAAAAAGTAACCCAACAGAACTTCCTGCAAATGCTGTTTTTTACGCCAATTTTCAAAATTTTCCATTGCAATAAAAAATATGATGCGCACAACCAAATCGAAACATTTATACTGCGTTTGACAGGTATTGAATAGACCTTTAAAATGACATATATGACATCAAGATTGTACAGCGCGTTTGGTCGTGGCGCCATCTGTTTGTCAAATTCCGGTTTTCAAGTTGTATAGCCAATAGTTGGTGCAATAATTGAGTTTACTGTATTTATTGTATATCCATAACGTTGTGGTGCTACTCCCTTATTCATTCGATTTGAGACCCGGATTAGAATTTCCGCTGCTTTATATGTTGACGATTTGTTATTATTGTTGTCATCAGATGATGATGTACTTGAGTTCGATGATGTTTTGCTAGTTGAATTCTCATTTTTTGAATCTTCATTCGTTGAATCCTCTTTTTAGACTAAGAGCCACTGAACTAAGGATGTGTTATTTCTACTTTATAGATGATTATTAGTTTGGAAGTTATTTTAAAAATTACTTTAACCGTAGAAAAATTTTTTTTATAAGTTTTCCACTTATTAAGGTGAAATCTGATTAATTGAAAACTTAATAAAGACAATAGTATTTTTAATTATGCTTTACGTTTGATTTATTTATTTATTTATTTATTTCACCGCCAAAACTGGCTGTATATGTATAATGAGATATTAGAATGAGATCACGACTTAACAATTATCGAATATATCGTTAGGAACATCAAACAATTTTCTTTTAAATTCATTTCTATTGGTAGATTCTATAAACAATGTTTTAATATTATTAGCATATTTACAGATAAGCGTAATTGGAGCATTTGTGTTTCTATTTAAATTATTTGAAACTCTGAAAAGTTCAGCGTTACGAAAATTACGTGGATTAGGATTAATATACAACAAACTTTTTACAAATGGACAATGAATTCTATCACTTAATAAGTCATACAAAAATAATAACGCAAAATTTATTCTCCGTCGACTGAGTCTAATCATATTCAACGATTTTAAACGATCATCATAGGGCGAAATTTGGTAATTATTTGAACTATTCGGATATTCTCTAAGCGCAAACATTGTATATTGGCGTTGAATTCTTTCGATCAAATCTGATTTAGTTGAAGATATGTTTAGCCACACAGTGCTAGCATAATCCAGATTTGGTTGAACAATTTAGTTCGAATAACATAAAAAAGTACGTAAATTTCTTACATTCCAAATATCTGCATGAAATTTTTAATACCGATCAAAATCTGAATATATAGGAAGTTTTGGAATTCAAGTCAAATCCTGAGAATCCATGGATCAGCCGGAGCAAGTGACACCTCTATCAATAGGTTTCCGAATTTTATTCCCCACACATTGGGTCAAAATTCACTTATTTTTTCCATATTCCGTTCGGAAAAGCGTCAAAAATCGATCGGAAAATATTTTTCCCAATTGATAATCAGTTTTCATTAAACAAGGCAGAATAATAATTATAATTATTAATTTAATAAATACTAAAATATTATTAAATATTAATTTAATAAATATAATTATTAATACTAATAATTATTAGTATTTTAAGATATAAAACACAATAGACTAATAAGATTCTACGAAACTTATTATTTTCGCGCCTAATAACATTTCAATAACTATACTTATTACTCATCTTATTAGTGCGAAAAAATATTAACTATTAATATGGAATGAACTTATTGAAAAATAAGATAATAAGATGTTCTAATGAGATACCAAAAATGCCCAACTGTATGAAACATCGTCGATGAACTTTAAGAGTGATAGTTAGATCTCTTGGTTCTCCACATAAACTATGAACACCGTTTCAAAAGCTTTTTTTTAAATTAAAAGTCCCAATTCACGTTTGGTTCCAAAATCATGAAATTTCTTTGATTGGTTTTTTTAAGATTTTTCCAACAAAAATTTAATCAAAATCGTTCCGTAACCACCGTATTCGCCTGATTTAGCTCCATGTGACTTCTGGCTATTCTCTAAACTCAAGAAACCGCTTCGAGGACACCGTTTTGACACGATTGAGGAGATAAAGGCCGAATCGCAGAAGGAACTGAATCCCATTCCGGAAATCGAATTTCAAAAGTGTTTCGAAGATTGGACAATACGTTGGCATAAGTGCATTGCATCCGGAGGGTATTATTTTGAGGGGAATGAATTAGATTTAGAAGAATAAATAAAGAATTCAAAAGTCACTAAATAATGTCTTACTCATATTTGTACACATTAGTATAGTGTTAGAGTGTTAGATTTTAATAAAAAAAAGTTAAAAATTCATTTGTTACTCATATTTATTTTTATACAAATTATTCATTATGTTAAATTATATAATGTCTTTGGTTGCTAAATTCGAAAATCATATTATTTTTGTGAAAAGAAAATATTTTAGAAAGAATAAATGTGAAAAAAGAGAAATTTCTTGCTTTTTTGTTCGAAAAATTGTCATTTTTCCGTATTTGTTTACCTCTAATTTGTTCAAAAAATGAAAAAATTAAAAATCTGAATTCACCATTGGATTCAGCGGGAAAAATTACCCTATAAACGATACTAACACTGCAAAAACAAAAACATAGATGGTCATGAAGTTTGGAAAAATATGATGAATATTCGATTTTTCTATAGAATCAGCTTTTTTCTAATCATATCTAACTTTGAGGCCAAATAGGCACGGGTAAACGTTATCCGATCGGGCTGAAAATTTGCTGAGATCATTTGTGGCCTTAACCTCATACGAAATTGCATCGGGCGGGATGAAATTCGAAAAAAGTCCGAATCGCGACCACCCTAATATATATATTGGCAAGGCAACACACCTATAATTTACAATATCATTCCCATAAATTGGCTTGACAAAAGAAATCTTCCATAAATCAGGAACATGGGCAAAATTGAGTGATTTATTTAATAAAGAAAATATCCAAATACATTTTCATTTTATATCTTCTCGTACTAAAATGTTATGTCTATCTATTGAAAATGTTGTTGTTAATCACATCGTATCAATAAATTGTATAAAAGAGTTGTCTCTGTGGAGAAAAGTCACGGTTGGTAATGGATCGCTAGGAGGTAGACGCCGGTCAAAAATAAACAATCCATTACAAGATTAAGAATCTAATGAATCGCACAAATCACATGTAATTTCACTATAAAATAAAAAATTCAATGTGAAATTTGAATCTTACAAATCTTGTGAATTTTACGAATCACATGAACACAGGCGTACGCTGTTATGCGAGAAGATAACAAAAGAGAATCAAAAACAATAATCGAACATCTATAATGTATAATTATACAACAATACTTCACTGTAAAATGTATATACTTGTATTTGTAGTTTACGTAACGGACCTATTTGGCGCTCATACACTAGTCAATCTAGTATATGTTGCCTCTGTGTAAAGGCTTGCAAATCATGAATTCGTACGAATCTGCGAATCATTACGAATCCGAGAATCTATAAGAATCATGCAAATCAATCTTCAAAACGTGAATTGATTCTCGTGTGTCTACCCCCTAGATGGATCGTCCTAGAGATGAGTGTAAAATTGCTGTTTCATAGTGAATTGTTTAGAAAATTGTTCAAAAGTAGTTAAATTTTCGTAACATTTACTTGATATAAATCTTAAAATTCTTCTTTAAATGGTTCCATATAACAATTTGTTCTCACATAGAGTATAATAGATAATTTTTAAATTAATAATTGGATTACGGTTAAATTTTATTTGCTTCTAAGAAGAGATAAAAACATTTTTCCATTAATTTCTCTTTTTTTATTTCTTTGTGATTTATTTAATAGAAAAATTGAATTTTATTCGAAATCAACGCAAAAAACGACTATAAAAATAATAAAAGCGACTTCAATCTTTTGCTTTCCTTTCTTTAAATACAGAGTAAGTGAAGATTTATTTAATTTTATTATTTGTGATAATGATTGTTTCCATTGCTTTTTTTTCTTTTGATTTTGTTTATTATTTTATAAAAATTGGTTCAAAAGCGAAATTTTGGTGAATTATTTTGTTCTTTTATTTATTAGTTTTTATCTCTTTTTTAAATTAACAGTTGAAATTAATTCAATTCTTTTTTTTTTACTTCCACCAAAGTAAAGCAAATGTTTTCATTGCAATAGAAGAAATGAATTTAAATAATTACTGATCTGGTTGATCATAAATCCACTGATTGCCATGCCCTTGTCGCATCAAATAAATCAATCAGTGAACCACCAAGTAATGTTCCTGCTTCTTAAAACAAGTTCAAAGATTGGGGAGATGGAGGTGGTAGGGGTGGAAGAGTTGCCAAAATAATTTCATTTTAAGTACTTATAGTTTGTTTTTTCCAGACATTCGTTAATACTGAACGCGTCATCAACTAATAACGTTAGCATGATGGTTAGCATTTGATAATTAGCATTCTATAGGTACGCGTGCATCGCATAATAACAAAGCACAATGCATTTGTGTGACAAAAACAGTTGCGGCCAATGGTCACTAATGCTAGCGTTATTAGTTGATGACGCGTTCAATATTAATGAATGTCTGGTTTTTTCTCTACATCAATCACACCTCAACCATATCCGTATTTCTACAATAATTTTCTTTTCATATTTATATTCATGATATATTTATTATTAGCAATGTAACCTAGGTTGCAAACTGATTGGAATCACCAATCTTAATCATGAATGAGAAGCGTGAGAAGAAATTAGAGCGACAGCAAAAAAAAAAAACATTTGAACGACAACTAAGAGGGCTATATATGGAGACCTAAAAGTCTAGAATGCATTTCGGACGCCATCTCTCTTAATTCAGAGAATATGAGTTTGACGGCAAAATGTTGCTATTGAATGTGATTAAAGTTCGGAAAGCCCAAAAACACACTGATTAACACAATTTATTTATACCATTTAACACAATAAAATCATGAAAATCATGAAAAAAAGAGTTCATAATGGACGGTGTTTTGGTGTAAAATATTTCATTTTACTTATGAAGAAATACTATTTGTTTGAAATAAAAAAAAAATATTCATTTCCAGTAATAAGATATATACATATATATATATAGTTTAGATGGCGCAGGCATACTTCGTTCGAAGTTTCAAATACATTATTTAAATAAAGTATTTAGTTCCCTTAACGACAACGCAGAAGAAATAAACGACAAGGAAAATGACGATGGCAGCAATGATAGTTTTAGTTTTAACATGAAGTTAATTAACTTAAATCATCAGGATTGGCAATAGATTGTCGAATCGGCGCAACTATTGAATCATTAATCTGTAAATTATTTTGTAAAATAATTATTTTACAATTATAATTGAATAAACCACCTTTGGCGAAGAAACGCTGTTTGGTGCCGAAAAATAATAATTCTATTAGTTAATGTCAATCAATCAGTCAGTTAGTTTGGATGTTTCGTTCATATATAAAAGAGGAACTCGAAAACATATAACATTGGTAGAATAAAATCCAGATCAATGCCGACTTCATAACCATTAATAAACTGTTGTAAGCTAGCTCTGAAGCGAAATCGTTAAGCCGTGTATTCCATTTAAAAAGGTGCCTGTTTATTTACCCCTTTTTGTTAATTAATTCATTTGAATAAAATGGAGCTTGAACCAATTGAATGACCACATTTTGTTTAGAATGATATAATTTGTATATGTTCGTTTAATCATCACATTTTTATTCGTAGTGCTTTTCTGTTCGACATTTCGGTTTCTAATTCAAGCCAAATCGCTTATAATAAATGAAATAAATATGGCAATCTACGACGTAAAATTAGTAATACTTTTAAGATAATTTTATAAAACTAATACAGAACCTAAAACACTAGCAAAAATATAAATTTATCGATCCGGAATCGTCTAAGAATAAAATGTTAATACTGAATTCTGGTTACCGCGAACTAATAAGAATGGCGGCATTCCTTTTGTCAAAACTTCCAACCAAGACATATACAATGCGGCCGATACAGCACCTTGTCTCGGCATTGGCAATGACATCACCACCAAATTGGCGTTAGTGGAGTGTTTTAATAGCAATTCACGCAAACGTAATTGCAGATTAGTTTTCTCTTCCAAAATAGCTTTTTCTGCATCAGTAATAGCAAAATCTGCTTCTCGACCTTCATTGAAACTGGACAAAAGTTGCTTATGCATTTGGATTGTTTCAGGTTTCGGTTGTTGTTTGACATCTTGCAACATGATCAATGATGAGTAATCAATACGGAGTTTTGCTAATAAATTGGCCATGCTATGTGAATAAAAATAATTTCAAAAATAAAATTTTACTGGGTTGGGACTTAGAAGGTTTTTTAGAACTCACTTCCTTTCTTCTACTTCAAGCTCCATTTGATGATTAGTCAAAGCAAATATACGAATTTTACACCGTGACCATTGTGATCGCAACGACAAAATGTATGGAATTAAAATGGTAAGACCACCATCATCATACAGCCACCATACATCAATAGTACCATTATGAGTATTTGAATGGAATATTCCTAATTGATTGAGCAATTCCTTTTGGGTAGAAATAACATATTTTTTTTACATTTGTTCCATCTTGTATAATCTTATTTAATATTTTAATGCATTTTATTTCTGATATTTACCTTCGGAACCGTTGATTCATTCGATATATATGATAGATTGGCTTTTCGGTCAATTTTTTCACTGCTTACTTTTTCATCATTATGTATAGTTATTTCTGGGGAAGTTTTTGCTAAGACAAAATAAATGGTCAAAGTTAGGTATAATTCTCAATTTGTAAAATATTTCTTACCAGATGCTGGATTTGATGATGGAATTTTGCAAATGTTCAAGTACGAATCGGCATGCATTATTGTAGAAGCAGCAGCACCTTGACTCTGAGATTGTAACAAATCTTTACGTAGACTTGAATTTACAATTCCATTTTCAAGATTATTGAAATTAACAACCGAGCTACTCGGAGTTGTGAGACCATTTGGTGGGGTAATATCAACATCCACATCCAATGACAAATCTAATCCATTTGGTAAACGCAAAATTGCTACAGCTAATCGATTACTAAATCCATAGCTGGAAAAAATTTAATATTAATTTCAATAAAAGCAACAGCTTTTAGCCGTTTAATAAACTTACTGCAAAACATTGAAATATGAAATTAAATCCTGTTGATTACATATATTCCAGTTTGATTTATAACCCATTAACAGAATATTTGGTGCTAATTTCCCAACACCTGATGTTTGGATTAAAGCACGAACCCCTGTTTCAAAATCTAATCCTTCAACTACATTATAAAATGCTTTAATTTTCCGTGCGGCTAACCATCTTTGTCCCTCATCAATCATGCGCCGACGACTCTTGTATGAAATTTTTTTCTGTAAATGGAAAGAAGTTTTGACAAATATATTGACCTATGTGAAAAATAACTAAACATACTGTTACAACATCTCCTATGATCATCAAGGAATTATTTTTAGTAATCAAATTTGCTAGGTCAACAAGAGGTGGACGGCTCTGTAGTTTTCCAGCTAATACAAGTATTTGCGGTCTGTAATTTTTGACATGTTCATCAATTTGTTGCAATCGATAAGCTGATGTCAAGGCTGATTTATACGTTTGGGCTTGGGTTGTGCTACCCCAATTAACGTCAGGTTTACGATACATAACAACTAAATATAGTGCCAAAATTACGATAAACGTTAATAAAGATGATACCTGAAAGACAAATATTCTATAATGTTTTGCTTTCCAATATTTTGTACTTTTCTATTGATATCTTATTTATTATTATTATTATTATAAAATCAGCCTAATATTTATTACATACCCAGTGAATAAGGAACATGATAGCCACACATAAGACAAAGCCAAACAAACTCAACCACACGTTATAATACTGCAGATGTCAATGAAATAAAGTTTATACATATAATAATTTATTATTGATTCTTTTGAAAAATGGTAATGTCTGACGTTAGTAATTTGAATTACAATATCGATTACATCCGAGTTTCAAATAAAAGTTTACTTGATCGCACAATATTTCACGAATTTTGCTAAAACTTTTTAGTGGTTATTTTCTGTAGAAATAAATGCTCGTAGCAGTCACAAATATGTACAAAATTGAACGGTTGAGCATTTAAAATGTGCAAGAAAAATCCCACTGCAAGAAAAATCGTCACTGAAGTAGAGTTCAGAAAAATAATATTTTCATATTTTGGGCTGTAACTCCAACAGAAAATAACCTCTAGAAAATTTTAGTAGGAAAAAAAGTCTTTTGCTGCATTGTGTTATTTGTGGAAAAATGGTAAACAATTATTTACTCTAAATGTTGGGCGCCAGCCTAGGGGCCGGACAAGAGCGGCATGAAATGTACAGAAGTTGATCAGTGCTATACGTAAAATAGAAAGAAGAAATGATAATTGTTACCATTATACATTTTTAAATGTTCAAATAATAAGGCTAGTTTCGGTTTTCAAAAATTATTTACACTTCTGTATGAATGTATTCACGAAAACATATGAAATCCCTGTTATATGTCATTTTATTATTGCAAAATAAATATTAGGTATTTCATGGTAAAAAATCCTTACCATATGAAGCAAGATAAAAGTTGGAAATTAAAGGTGCGATGACATTAATTTTGGCTATTTAAAAAAATATTTTAGACATCATTAACCAAATATTCATATACCGCAATGAGAGATTTTTCTTCATACCAATAAGCAAAAAAGTTAATGAAATGAAAAATGTGAGCACATATCCACGATAAGGTTCACCATGGCGGCCGTATCCTTTTGAAAAAAATATTAAGCCAGGATAGATACGATCAATACCAAGTGCTTGGATTAGTCGAGGAACTGACAATAAATTTGTTAATGCTGTTGAGAGTGTTGCCGCCCAACATCCGGCATAAATGAGCCAACTGTAGGTAGACATCAACTGCATGATTGTATATGAATGGTGTAATCCGAATTTGCAAGTCTAACATAAAGAATAAAGGAAGTTTAATTTTACACCATCTACAGGTAATACATGTTGTCATATACCCCGTCACAAGATGCTATTAGTGTACCTAAGAGGGAAAGAACGAAAGTAAATAAAAATAAATATTATAAATATCTTGCAAATATTGCAAATATTGTAAATATTGTGAATATTGTGAATATTTATAAATAAACTAAATATCATAAATATGCTAAACATATGACTAAATATTGTTTAAATTTGAGATTAGTAGTTGAGATCATACTGCATTCTCGTCTCTGCAATGTCGCTATGTTGAATGTTAACTTGATCTCAGCTACCAAATCTCAATTTCAAGCAATACTTATTTTGCCATCAACAATATATTCACAAATGTTAACTTATTGATAAAAATTGATTGAATATTCACTAGATATTTCAAATATGTATGATATGGTGTGTATTTTTGAATATAGCAAATATCGCATAAATATTTAAATATCGCGTGGATATTCTGAATATCTACTAAATATATATATTCATAAAGGGTTCTCAGAACCTAGAGAGTACCATTTATAATTTGAGCGGGAGCATCTCGGAATGCTGAGCCTCCTGCAAAAACGACGAATACTGCATATGAAATCGCAGAAATGAGTAGAGCCAACAAAGTTCCTTTCGGAATTGATTTTGCTGGGTCTTTTAAATCTCCAGAGATATTTGCACCGGCCTGCAAACCCGTCACTATAATGTATGACGTCCATAATTGGTTATTTTTCTTTAATAAATTATTAAATAAATGTTTATATTTACCACTTGGAAAGAAAATAGCAAAAACACTAAAAAAAGTCTGTTGAACATTTTCTTCATCTGGTCTATAGTCGGAACCCCAGTTTAAAAGAAATACAGTAGCTAGAGAAAAAAACGATTAAATATTTAGTATTATTTATATTTTAATTTTCAAAAATCCCCATTCTTACTATTAAATCCGACAAATCCTTGTGATTTCTGTATTTCAGTACTAGGACCTAGAATACTTCCAATCACAAAATTGAAAATAGCGGCCACGATAATTGCCAGAAGAAAATTTTGTGCTTTTGTTTCCCATTCCATACCCACCGCACAAATAAAGATCATTATGGCCAAAGCAATAGCGCCAATAATGCGAATATCATTGTCAGCATTATCCACTATTTTTAACTGATAACTCTCTGTAAAGATATTAGAATTTCATTTTTTTATCTATAAAATTCTCGATTTTATTTTATCTAAACATTTGATTTTCGAAATGAATACATAGCTCACCAAGTAAATCATTAAGCGAATCACAAAACCCAATCGTATTCATTGAAGCAGAGACAGCATTGGCGAAAGCAAAAACAATACCAACTGATGCTCCGAACTCGGGTCCAAGGGATCTCGAAATGATGTAATAAATACCCCCACCCTTTACTTCACCATTTGTTCTACATAACAAAGATTTTGATTATTCTAACAAATGAATTTACAGGTGATATATATGAAACGCAAAATACAACTTACGAGATTGCAGACAATGATAGCGTTGTTATAACACAAACAGTAAATGATATTGAAATGATCACAAGAGACTGAAATACGCCAGCTTGAGCAACAACCCATGCTAACTGAATTGTATAATTTGAATATCAATTAATTCTACTCATTTTCACAAGATATATTTAAATGAAACTTTACCCTCAAGAATAACATAACCTAAAAGTAAATTGGAAATTAAGAATTAAATACCGACAAACAAGAATATTTAATCATAGTATATCATTCAGGGTGCGTAGCTCAAAGCGATAAATAAATTTAAAACATTTTTGCGCCGCTTTCTAAAAAAAATATTTACCCAATTCAGTTCATGTTATTACATAATGAAACACTTTTCTTTTACATAGCGTAATACTTTGAAGTGTTGTTTACAATAGCTATAGTAGAAAAAGATTCAAATACAATAATTATAACTTGCTGTCATTTTATTTGCAAACAAACTAAATGACTTGGGTAATTTATGCTATTGCAGAAAAAATTTCACAATGTGGATGCCTTGAAGTCATCCCTAATTGGGAATGGAAGCGAACTCTATATGCTCACGTGCAGCTTGAGACTCTTTTGTTGTGAGCTCACTACTATAATTCGCTTTGAAGAATAATAAATTGAACAATTTGACTGAATCGATATGTTAGTCCAACATTTTTTACTTTAGATTAATTCCGCCGATAAATAGGAACACTATCATCTTTTGTTTATGTATCACTTCGAGCTATGCACCGTGGTTATATATAATAGTCATGAGCCAAATTATTACCCCCCAAATATTGAGTAAACAAGGTATTAGCACGCCGGTTATCCATCCTAATTTTATTGTTTGGTGATTTCCTGGTGATTGTTCTTCGACGTCTTTATTCGTTTCCTGAAAGTAAATATAATAAATTAAATTAAGAATGCAGTATTATTTTAAATGACACAATAATTGATTAGATTTACAGAATTCGGACTCAGAGAGTTTTTATTGTCGATTATTTCTCGTTAAAGCAGTATTAATTCTATTTAATAAACAGTTAATTAATGGAAAGATTCATCGTTCATTTTACTTAAATTATATAGAACTCATGAAAAGAAAAATTGAATCGAAAACAATAACATGTGAAATGGACGCTAAATTCATTGAAGTTCATGATTGAGGAATTAAAGACACTCCAATTTATAAAACCATTTATTAACTAGTGCAAAACCAGTTTGATCTAATTTAATCTGAATAACTTATAAATAAAATTGTTGACTTCGAATATTATTTAGGAATATTAGGAAATTTTCTTATGTACATTTTACATTGGTCATTGGTCATTGTACATTTTGAATGATACCAAATAGAGAAAACTATTTAAAAATAAATACACTTAAAAAATGAATAATGTCTTAGGTTTGATACAATTTTAATGCTTTTTCTTGAATACGATTTTACATACAGGAATATGCTCCAGAACTTCTCCATGCAGTAGACTGATTGAAGGTCGTTTCAAAGCACGTAGTGACAGGCGATAGTTGTCCAGTCGCGGAAGGGCCTCTCTTAAAAGAAAGTAAAACATGAAAATACAAATGCACTATCGATAACTAATGAACTCTGAATTAAATAAAAGCAACATGCATATTTGTATGTGGTCGTTTGTTGATAAACAATCTTGCTGTTATTAACGTGTTAAAGAACTATAGTAAAACCTATTCAATTGATCTATTTTCGTTATATTATGCGCATTTTACGCGGGTGATCTGTTATTTTTCGATTTCAAGCTATGAATCAATAGAGTGAATTCATGGTTTTGATTTTATTACCAAATCGATTTTCCCTCAAATGTAACATCTGCGAAATGATATACATTTTACATTCAAAATAAATTCCATTCTAGCAAGGGGATTGAAGTCCATAAAATGTCTAAGGAAATTATTCAAGATTTTTTCTACCTAGGATGACATTAATAAAAAAAATTTGTTTGATTCTTTTATTAAATATTTTCATTTACATTTCAAAATGATTCATTCAATGTAATCTGCATAGAGTTTTCATGTTAAAAATGAATTAAATATATGAAACTGTTATGAAAAATTCCAAATAGATTTTTTTCGATGAAATTGTGTTTCATTTATTCAGAAATGCGTCTAATTTTAGATCAATTAGCAAATGAAAAGAGGAGCGGAGAAAAGAAAAACAAACGGAATAAGACGAAGCAGTAAAGTAATATTCCTGGCGTCATTTGAAAGTCACTGTTTCATGTGTTCGAACTGTTTGTTTGTTTGTTTGTATAAAAGTAAACGTGAGAAATTCCTTTTTGATATTTAATTTCGTTTTTTCTTTATTTAGTCCTAGTTCCAGTAATACGAGAATTTCGTACAAAAAGATTGTATTCTCTTTATTTTCGCATTCATTATATTATGTACTGTTTCATGTTTATTATTATTGTTCATGAAATTTACGAAGCGGAAAATTGATTTTTCTTCTCTGTGTTTTGAAGTATAATTGTAGATGTTATTGAATTTCAAGAGTGCCAACACATTTCACATTTCAAACACATTTTCAAACAGTATTCGATACGTTTCTAGTATATTCTTGGACATTAATTTTAGTTTGTGCACTCGTATCTGCGTGCTTTGAGTGCTTATCAATGGACTCTACTTAAATGACAACAACAATTTTATCCATCATAGAATAATAATTTCATTTTGACATCAATGTATCTCATTTGCTTTAGTGTTTATATAGTATGCTGCACCTACTCCAATGTGTAGTAACGCGTGTCCAGGGTATGTTTCAAGTCTATTATTCTATTTGCGCTGTTTTATAATAATTAGAATAAGGAAGTTCGGTTCTATCCGTATTCCATTAAGTAATGACCATGAGAGTCTTCATTTCTCAGTAGTTTCGACTACAAGATAAATCTTCAGCTGTTGAAATGATTTGCGACAATTTTAACATCTCTAGTTTTATATTTTGTCATTAGCTTCAGTGTAATAATATTATTCATAAATCAATGTTGTATTTCATGTCTATGCAATGACATGATGGCCCTAGAAATGATGAGTATTAAATCTTTTTTTAAATTTCATTCACACCAATTCAATTTATATGTGAATTTAAGGCAGTGAGGAAGTGGCTTTGCTTATTTTGAACATTTCCAATGATTCACCGTATTTATACACCGTAATATGCAAGTGAATGAAAGAAAATTTAATGCGAATTTTAAATATTGCACCGTAAATTGGATGTTGATTGAGTGTGTTTGCCTTTTACGTCTCCCACTATTTCTAATTCTGTTCAAAATATAATTGAAGTTTAATTCAAATTTGTTGAAATTTGATCCTATTTGATTCATGTTCTGAAGCTTCAAACTTGCCAACTATTTATGCCAAATGATTGAGAAACCAGACATAAAATATTTTCTATTGATTTTGCTTCTAGTACATATACATAAAAATATATTATTTGAATAAAATCAATATGATAAAAATGAATAATATAACCCTTAGTATTTACAATCTACTATGTTGAATATTTAACTACCTTGCAAAGTCAAAACGGTCTTATCAAGAATTTAACATTTTATTTTATTGTTGATTTCCACAAACCAGTTTCTATGCATAATTGTTTAACAACAATATTGTGCTTAAAACATTTCCTATCAAGTATATTGTTTTTGACTTTCATATTTTTCGGATAATTTTCACTTTAGCTAGCAATGGACATACAGCACATTACATATTGTTTTGCAAATTGGTGAAATCGATGTATATTTTAAAAAGAAAATAAATGACCTTAGATTATTGTATGCATATTTAGTCCAATTTCATGGTTATGAATATTAACACATTTGTATTCATAGCTGCTGTGCTGAGTGATCATGAACTGAAAACTAGTCTTTGGGCTTACAATGCAATAACACATAGACTTTGGGATATTTATAGTCAGATTTAATGAATTTCGATCCAGAAATCTACTAATACATTTTGAATATTTAAATATATAAGGAAAAAATTCAGAAAAACGGGTGATCAATTGATTTAATTAACAAATATGTCGAAATAAATGAGGTGTCTGCTTTTTCAAATATTATATCACTAAAAACACTAACATTAAGAAAAATTGAAATGATGAATCAAAAAAACTTGAATTTCATTTAAAATGAAAAAAACGTTTTTTGCGCACTTGATATAATACATCGTTTGTTAAATTTTGTTTTTATTAGCCAAACAAAATTGTATAATTTTAAATTAGAATCAATTATGAGGCATTTTAACTTGAAACTATATAAAGGCTTTCATTTTGTTTAAAAAATGTATTTAAATGAATAATCCATTGTCATTTCATTGCTAATTCAATTGTAATTTAATAAATAATAATACTAATAATTCCACTATGAATTGAACATTTGCAACATACGTTTTTTGTGTAATAACTAATAACCACAACAAAATTTATTCTTATAAAAAACTTTCAAGATTTTATTGATGATTATTGTAAAAAAAATTCGGAAAAAAGACTACAAAATTGATTGTGTAATAATTTGTCTACTATAAATTGATTTTTCATTGTAATATTATTTATCAAATAATACAATATTAACTTATGTGCTTTAACAACTTACAAAAACATAGATTTGTTTGTCAACGAGGTGTTAAATGATCAATAGAAATATTTTGATAATAAAACAAATAGCCATTTGTATTTATTGGAAATTGAAACTAATTAGTTATAATTTATGATACCTGGTTATGTGTGTGAATCCATAACTGCTCTTACGCTTGAGCTCTCCCTGTACAGGGCACGTGACAGAATTCCGCTTTGAATATAAACCATATACGTTTAGTTCAACTGGATCCATTGCTGGATTATCAATTCCACCATTTCCATTGTTGTCTTTCGGTGTACCGCTGCCATCACCGTTAACTTGTGACACTTGAAAACGACTCATTTATTAATTGACTTCTAAGATGATCAGTGTGATCTATAAATACAATTAAATATTTTTTTTTTTCGATTCTTTTGTAAGTTGATTTGGTACAAGGGCGTAAATAAAGGTGTTTTAAGAATAAATAATTTTCACTGTGAAAATCTCAAGGGATTCCAAACGGAAATAGATTAATAATGGGATAACTCAATTTTATATGATACAATTAAGAGAAATTTTACGATTGCATGGGTATAAACAAATAAACGTGTCATAGATAGGGTGAAATAATCATTCATCGAATATTATATCCAAAGTTTATGTTCATCAATTTCATCCCAATTCATGTCATTTATCAATTCAATTTTTCTTTTTCTACTAGCAGGGTGAATGTAATCAGTAAGTATTGCATTGTATATTTTACACGTGTACGTTATTATAGTAGTGTAGAGTTCGTAGCTCTTGTTTTGCTACGCAATATTATTCTCATATTTATCCAGAAAACCATTCCACTATATTACAAGAAGAACGCCTCACGCAATCAAACTCGATAAATTCACGCAAAACCAAATCACTGGTTTATTGACATCATCCGACAAATCGACGCTTGAAATCAATATTCGAGTACAAACTAGTTTGAGTCAGTTCAAACTCAAACAGTCTTTTTGGATGATTATTATTTTTTTTCCTCGAATTGCTATATCTTGTGTCCTTCGTTGTTAGTGTTCCAACTGATTCTATTACAACTTTAGTTAATGAAAAGAGGGAACGTATACTTTTTCCTGAGTCATAAAATGAGATAATGATTTGAAGCGATGCATACCAATCTTATTTATTTTGTTTCAATCAGTTTCGTTGAATTTTTTTCATAGCATTACTACATTAAGTTCATAAATGTTTCTCATTTCTTGGCTCGAATAAAATATATTGTAATATTAATTCATTCAATAATTTTTCATCTTAATTTTGCTTGCTTTCAACTCTTTTGTAAACCGAATCTTTCTCTCTTGTCTAACGAAAATTTACCATATTTTTGGGGAATCTTTTGATGTCTTATTGCTTTGTAATTGATAATGCCAAGAAATTTTAGTCAGATTGAATATAAATATTACCAAAAAACCAAGTAATGCCAAAACTTAGATTTTTTTTTGAAAGGTTATAACTAAATATGACTGAGCAATTTTATATGTTTTTTTAATTCCTTTGTCGTATAAAATATGACACGTGAGAGGCGTTCACAAAAACAAATTTTTCTCACTAAATTCAACAAAAGATTCAAAAATTTTCTATAAGTAAACATTAGGATGTTTGATATTTTTCAACGATTTTTTAAAAATAAGCATAATTTCAATGACTTGACAGTATTACAATTAAAACATCTCAAACACGATCACCGCTCCAGTTTCATTTAAATAAAGTCATAAAATGATTTCAATTGTTTGTTGTTTCTAAAAAAATTCTTTAAGATGTCCACATTTAAGACGAAGAATTATATTTAATTTGGTTTAAGAAAATCAATGTTATGATTAAAATTTTTGAATACAGATAAAAATATCGCTTTTTCAGAAAATTTCATTGATCATAAGTGATGATAAGTTTACATAAGTATTTCACACATCCATATGAAAAAATAAAGTATTTTTATCGCTTTTATTGCATTTCTGTAATATTTATTTAACATTTCTTTTATTCTTGAAAGAGTTTTCTTTTATATTTTTGGAGCTATGTCGTTATTCTTCACAAAACAAACAAATTTGGACGATAAATTTGACAATTGAAATTTTTGCAATTATTGAAACAAAATTGTATTCAGATTGTAAAAGACAGTTTTTTAGACTTAAGCAATTGTTTTGAAATTGTATGACTTAAAATAATATAATCCATAATACATGATACACACAAAATTGATGTAACAAACCACAATTATTTATCTTGTATACTTTTGGCACATATTTTATAATTATAATGTAAATGTTGTATATTTTTTTCAAGAATAATTGATTATACTGAATGTGAACTGAATATGAGAAAAAAAAACATATAACTCGAAACCGAAATTTTGTTTCGAAACCACATCTGATCAAAGCTACAGAACAACTGAATGTTTATTTTGCGCAAATTACAAATAACAAGCAAGTTTCCTTGGTGGAGAAATCGGAGAATGGAAAATGTATCGGCAATCTTCGCAAAACGAGGATATTCTGTATTGGAACTAATCTCCCATATTAAATAGATGATATTTGCTCATGCTCAGCAAAAAAAATATTCAGGAGAAAATCAGTCAGATCACAGCCAAGAAATAAAAGTTTTAGTTGAAGAAAAAAACATTATTCGAACGATTGAAATTACCACATTGAACACTTTATGAACATAACGTTTTTAAAATCACAAACCTTGAGCAGAGTCGTACCAATGTATGATAAATTCAAACACTCGATTTTTTTTTGAACAATGAAAATATAATATAAAACAGCAGGGTAATCAAAATGAATGTTCAGTTTAGCTATTCAACGACACAATGAGTACCAATGATCGACAGGTAATGAGCAGCAAAACTCTGAATGGGAATCGTTTTATATGGAACGAGCACATTTCAATATGTGTTTCATTCTTCATTGTTGTTGTGATTAAATCATTTTAAACGGATAGCACATACGATATCATCGTCTTGGTTGTCACATGTAGTAACGTATGTATTTGCAAACAAATAAAACAACATTTCGGCAAGTTTTCGGAATCTTGTTCGGTATTTTGAGCTTGTGATCTATTAGCTTTTATACAAATACGATCTTATATTGTCACAAATATTGCAATATTGTGGCGAAAGAATAAGTGAACTAAAAGAAAATACCGAGTAAAAAACATATGTAAACAAAACACAGATGAGTTGAACCTAAACGAACAAATCAAGTTAATTGAGTGCAAACGAAGTGCGTACAATACGATTTCATAATTTACGGTTGATTCACATCTTTTTAATTGAATTGTCACTGTTGGAGTAAAAATGGAATTGTTCAAGACGCTAGTCAACGAACAATTACGATGTATCTGTTTATTAATTTGATTGACATCATTGATAATGATTTCAATGATAAAACGGTTAGAACATTTGCTAATATTAATGTTGTGAACACTTTCACAGAAAAAAATGTCGTAATAACCAAGCATAATTTGTACATACATATTTTTGAAAACAAATAACGGAAAATATGAAACAACATTTATTTATCAAATTACCGAGTATTGATGCGTTTCTTACGATACAAATTTTTCAATTTTTTTTTTTTTCAATTTGATATAATTAAATTTTCGGAAGATATACACGTTTGATTTCCAGATAATTTCGTTCTCTAATGTTTGTTAGTCACATTGCATTTCTTTTCAACAAAAAAAGTTTTGCCACTGAATAAAATATCGGAGCTTTGACACTTGATTAAGATTAAATTACAATATATCACATCATAACAATTTAATTTATCTATCTAGTCTAGTGATATAAGTTAAATAAAGTGATGCATCACTTCTACTTTGAATTAGAAAAAAGAAAAAAATTAATACATTTATTTTACAATAAAACAAATGATCCACACATGAGAAATTTGTTAATAAGAATTGATTTACAAGAATCTCATCGAGTCCTGGGCAGTTTGAATCAGAATTTGCTTTTAAGGCACATGTGACTTGAAAATTGTATAGCAACGATAATAAATTAATTTGAAAATTTCGGTATAGAAGTCTATTTTCGATGTTAATTAATTGGAATTCGCCTTGTGAACACAATTGCTATGGCTGACATCACCAATGTCAACTGATAGATATCTTGTTATATTCAACTGAAACTGCTTCTATCTTCCTTATTGATTACGATATGTATGTAATAATACTATTTTGATTCTGCAACTCGAATATATTTCAAGCGAATATCTTTTAAATTATTTGTAATAATTCCAAAACTATCAAAATGTTCATTGTTCTAACTTGTCTTTGGAATTAAAAATTTATTTTGCGGAAACCCAAATTTAACCTAAGAGTGAACATTATTTGCCGAACAAAAAAAGGTTTTTTTTTAAATACAATAAAAAATTACCGTTTTCTAATTTCACCACCACAGATCATTGATATGACACTTTACATTGAATAATAACCAAACAGTTTTAAATGAACAATGATGGAAGTCATGCGTTAGTAAATTTATTGTAGCCTTTCCATGTATTTTTAATTCAATGTTTTGTCCATACTCCAATAATTCAAGTGCATCACAGCTGATTCATATTGATGTACCTTAATTACTGCACAAACACATGTTGAATGCCGTCTATCAACAAAACGCCACTTTGAAATTGACACGATAAACATCAGGTAGTTTCTATCGTCACAAAACACGCAAAACAGCAAACACGCAATTCAGATGCAAATACTCCGGTTTGATCCAGTTTTGTAACCGATTGACAAATCAAAGTTGCCAAATATCGTTTAAATGCTTTCCCATGTCAATATTTCCTTTCTTGTCAAATTAATTTTGAGCCTCATTTATGCTGGTGTCTGTATTTTAAATTTTATTTAATACTTTTTTTTAAAAAATATAAATATGTACCATTTAAACTATTTTTAAATGCAAAGACCAATTTAATCTGTCTATAATCGATTTATATTATAAATGACGAAATCAAACATATAACTTGAAAGCTACAAATTTTCATAATGAATTTGAAAGGTTTTCATCAAATTCTCAATGAAAATCAAGTTTTAAGATACTGTATTTTCAAAATAAATGTACATTTTCATTGAATAAAAAAAATCTTTAACATTTTATGTATGTGAATTATTATTTCCAACTGAAACCATGTTAAACATAACTATATTTAGCCTCTAGGGCCTTTCTGATTTAATTTTAACGAATTGTTTCGTTCAATAGCATATGCTATGCTATGTATCCTCGCTTCTATGAACTTTTTTACTCCTCGAATTTACAAATATAGCATTCTATTTTGATTGAAATCGTCTTGATTATTAGTTAGGCTTAAGAATATAGATATTTCATCTTGAATTTCTAAGATGAATGGGTAAAAGTTTTCTTATTCCTGGCCCAATTTTAAATCATACAACTAGTCTAAATTGTTTCGAAGCATGTTTTTATGCATTAATTTGTTTTCCATTATAAAAGATTTAAATGATCAATTGACAATTAATTCATAAAATTATTACATGAAAATGTTATTGTTTAAAACTGTTTAAAAATCATTTGAACTAATGTATTTGATTTTGTTCAGTTAACTATAACCTCTCATTAGCAACAGCTCTACCTATCGGCTCCAATCAAAATAAGTTTCATTTGACACATCATACTTTGACAACATATGAAGTGATAAGTCTCGGCAAAGATATCAAAAAACAAACTCCAAAGTGTTGTGGCAGAAACAAATATACGAAAATAAAATACATAAATAAAAATTGTGTTTTGACATTTTCTATTTTTGAAGAATGATTTAATGTTAATTTTAATTTTGTTTATTGTGAACACGTATTCTTAAATAATAATTGGTAAACTCATATATGCACGGCAGTGGAATGTCAAATTAATTTTTAAAATAAGTATAATTTAAAAAAGTGTTTCCTTTCAACAATTTGTCACTGAATATATTAAAATCAAAACTGTTAAACAGTTGTAAATTCCAATTGAGTTTCATATCTTAAGATGGGTATGTATATTCAAAATTTGCCATTTTTCATGTAAAATGGGGCGTCGCATCACATAGTCATCATATGATCATACACATATTATAATTAATTTTGACATATACAATGTTATTTGTTTATATTTCAATAGCTGCAAGTGAAAATTCCGAAAAACTTGAGAACCATCTGAAACTATTGAAAGAGGAATATACTAAGCTACAGCGAAATTATGCAGAGCTTGAACGAAAATATAGCAAAGCTGCTGCAGCGATTGGTGATAAAGATGTGGGCGAATTCAGTAGTTTTGTTTCTCGTTTGATAATGACGGTAGCCACACTTTATGGACGAAAAACGTATTCGGATATAACGATTCGATTAAGTGACAAAACTATACCAGCTCATAAATTTGTATTGAATGCTCGATCGGAAGAATGGCGTGAAGATGTACTTGCTGACATTCATGAATTGGGTATTTTTCAAATTTTGATAGCTATAGAATTTTCATAAATTAATTTTTAAAACTATCATTAATACTAATGTTCCAATTAAAATATTCAATTATTGATCTGTAAAACTAAACATACCATGCCACACAATTTTTATTGCGACGAAAATATCGAATATACGTTCCTGAAAAGCATTATTTGAGGGGGCAGTTTTATTTCATGACAAGAAATGTGAAATATGCAATAATCTTATAAGCATCCAGTGAGCACTGGTAATGAAGAATGAACCCTTCCCTATTGCGGCAAGCAACAACATTTAATTTGATCGTGGCGTTTTGGAATTGTAGGTTGCGCACCAATTGTCCTTCTAATAAATAGGATTTTCCCATATTTTCAGGGATGTGGACGATATGGTTCAGTAAAATGTAGTGAAAATCCATGAAAATGTTTGTCCTACTCTTTTCATATAACAACCAATTAATCAGCCAAATTCGGACGACAATATCGCCGGAATTTACAAAAATCCAAAAATTGGTGCGTCTGGACTATTACATTTTCTTGACTTTTTGCAGAGGTCATGTTAAAAATTTCGAGGAGCATTTAGATAAAAATATTCTCCTGCCTCCGCTGTAATTTCTAGGCATTGGTCCTTCTAAATCAAATAACCTTCACTCACGTCTTGGCTGCGAAGCACTTGTGTGTTTTTAAAGAAGGGTAAAAGGATGATTTGGTTCGTTCTTGGCCGCCCAGCCGACGAAGCTCTTTTCGGACGGAATCCATAAATTGTCAGAAGAGAATTGAGATGGAAAAAGTTGTAACTTCCGATGGATAATACTTCGAATAAATTATTAATTCATTTTGTTTTTGAAAAAAAAAAAAACGAAATTATTAAATTATACATCCAATAAGTTCTATTGTTTCTCTCAATTTTTGTTACTTTCAAAAATTACATTTTTGTTTTTTGAAATGTACAAATTCAAATATTAAATTAAAAACAAATATGGAAAAACTTTCATCTAATATTTAGAATTTTCCCGTAGATTGGAGTGATCTTGAAACCGATATTGGTTACGCATTGCTTCGTTGGATATATACAGACGTAATAGAATTACAACATGATTCATTAGCTCTTGGGTTATTGCGAGCATCTCATCGTTTTCAACTACCCGGTTTGTTGGGTTTGTGCGAACGTGCCTTGACTGCATCTGTTGGTGTTAGATCTTGCGTTCGTTTTTATTGTGTTGCCGAAGAAGTTGGCGCGTCAAGCTTACTTGAGTATTGTTCCGGACTAATATCAACGCATTGGGACGATTTGACACCTCAAGACTTTGAACATATGACCAGTCCACTTCTTTATAAAATGCTTAAATCTAAAAGTACGTAAAATAAAACCATTTTTATACTACTTCATATGTTAAAATAAAATTCATTGGATTTTTTTTAGGTGATCATCCTTTACATGTAGCTGTACGTCTCATGCGTGAAGATGTAGTTTTCCTGTGCTTGGTGGAAAATGATCATTTGGTGAGTTGATTTTTATTACGTACTCCAAATATTTATTGGTTCATATTCCAAAGTAACATGAATAAATACAATTGAATATTTCAATTTTTGAAGAAAAATAGTAGATATCTTCATTTATTAATCAATTTGTTTTATTGAAAATTATTCTAAAATTTAGTAATATTTATAAAAAATGTATTTTATTGAAACAAAATATTTTAAAAATTTTTGCACAAGTTGGGTTGTAATGCTCAAAGTCATGTAAACTTTTGAATAATCTCGTTTATGTTAACCTTATTCATAGATATTTTATGTATCACATTTTTTTTTAATTAGATTCTTTGTAAAGAAGCAAATTAGAACAATACAAACGCATTCTGTTAGTTCTAAACACATATTTAAACAAATAATTTGTATTTATATTTGAATTTGAAACCAAATACTTAACATCTATTCGTAAATACAAGTGTGTTTGTGTGCCTGTGTTACTAAAAACGTTTTTGGTTCAATGTTACATGGGAAGCGTTTTAGTGATGCATTTTTCATTTGTTTTTAATTTTATTCAACATTGTATAAACTTCATATATTTCTAATCATCTATAACAAAATTGAGCTCATTTTATGTATTATGCTGGACAAAGGGTTTTGATTCAGTCGATATTTCGTAAATACTTCATGGCATTGAAAACAAAAATTACTGCCATTGCATCAGTATGGTAGCTAGGACTATCCTTTGGCGCATTATTACACATAGAACCCCGACAATAACAATTTACGGTACTATCATCAATAGTGCATCCCTCAGCATACGGTTCCTCAATTACAATCTCATTTTTCCAAGCGCCATCTTTGAAAACCTGAAAGTAGTTCCCATATAAATCGAATATATCAATCAAACAAGTACTATATTTATTTGTGAACATTTAAACAATATTTGTAGCCACCTGATCAGAATATTTTTGATCTGCACATTTTCGGGTGACCGTTTCGATTTTAGTTCCATCTTGTAACTGATACTGGAGCACTTTTTTCATACACATTGTTGAATATGGGCAATCAATAACAAATTCATCATTTTCAGTGAATTGCGTGCATATTTGTGTTCGATTTTCAGCACGAGTGTGTGCCACTGTGCATCGATAACATTTTATAGCATTTGTTATATCTGTAATAAACAAGAACAACATAAACAAATATCAAATACAATAAATATTCTTTACTTTATAATTATAATTTATAATTTATAATTAATGTCATAGAGGATTGAAAAATAAGTAAAAAAATGGGAATTTCACAGATTTCACATATTTTTGTTGAATAAATGAGGTCAGAACTCAGAACTAATAACTATATCATATTGTCATATAGAAAATTTTGAACAATAAAATCTATTGTTCGATCTATTCATGGCAATGCTTTTCATGATTCACGTTCAATGTGTACTGGACTTTATTATTATTGTGGTATTGGTAAAAGGGAAAACAATCTAATTGATTTATTTTACACACTTTAAGTTTGTTGAACACATCTGAAATTAGAGATTTTCCATTATAATTTACATATTTTCATCTCACTTTACAAAGTATATGACCTTCGTTTTTTGATTTTAACATATCCAATAAGTACTGTCTTGGTAAATTTTATCAATTGATTTGATTTTATTTATGATAAATATTTTGATGTGCACTTCTAACGGGATGAAAAGACAAAATTTCAAGTAAATTACATGTCATTTGAAGAATGGTCAGGAATTCAAGCACTTTTCTATAAAAATTAATGTATTTTTCTGGACATAAAATGCGAATAAAGAAAGATATTCAAAAATAAGCATTTCCATCACAGATATATGTGGGGCTGAGAGTT
This sequence comes from Resseliella maxima, assembly GCA_029041755.1. Taxonomy (NCBI): domain Eukaryota; kingdom Metazoa; phylum Arthropoda; class Insecta; order Diptera; family Cecidomyiidae; genus Resseliella; species Resseliella maxima. The sequence continues at coordinate 26,842 of JAQOWM010000227.1, read as the reverse complement.
AAAACGGTTCATACAAAATTTTTTTGCTGTTTGGCGCCAACTAGCAGCTAGTTGGTACCAACTAGCTATTAATTGGTACCAACTATCTACTGGTTGTTACTAACTAGCTGCTAGTTGGCGCCAACCAGCAAAACAGGTTGGTATCAACTACCCACTAGTTGGTACCAACCAGCAGCTAATTGGCCCCAACTAGCAATTTTACTACTAAAAATATTTCTTATCCGTTTTTATTCTGAGCTTTTGTATAAACCGTTTTTACTCTCAGCCCTACATATTCTGTACAAAATGAGCAGTTCAGAGGAAAAAAATGTATTACAGAAATGTTCCGTAGAAAAATGACAAACGAGTACGAATCTACGAAAAATACAATAGCAAATACGTTCACTTTTACGATTATTCGGGCTCGTTTATCATTTTTACACAGATCTTTTCTAAATGACATTTTTCAAATGAAACAGAGAACATTATTTTCGATTATATCGATTACGGGTGATTATTTAAATTATGCGACGATTATTCTACCAGAATTTAATTCTGACAGTAGTAAATCGCCCTCTGGCTTTGGTGCTTTGACAAAAAGTGAAAAATGTTAAAAATAAATATTTTGGTAGAAAGAAAATAGTGAAATGATATTGTTAGCAAGTATTGTTTGCTATAAGTTTTAGATACTTCCATACATATCAGTTCAATTGTGATAAAACGAATTGCTAATTATGTTAAAACATTTAAATACTAATTTCATGGTACAAAATAAAAAATGTAATTTGCGATATATTAGAGAAATTGTTGTCTGAATAATTTTTATCTATGAAAATTCTTTTTCAACTTAATAGAAGTACTTATAAATATATTAAAATTATATGGACAAATCATGACACTCAATTTGTGTTCTTTTTAAATGTGTTCAATTGTTAAAACACAATGTACTAAAACTGTAACATACTATCCAATAATTAGAATAAATGTGTCATTCTAAACATATGATACAATATAAAAGGGTGGAAAGTGACGTAAAGTACCAATTAATTGAATTAAAATGGGCGTCGTATCAACTGAATACAAAACAAAGTAACACTGTCACAGAGACATAACAAATACATTAAAAGTAATAATTTTAAACTATATTTTTTTGAGACATTTCCGTAAAGGTAATATACTAGATATTACTACTATTATTTCATTAGCAACAAGTATTCAATGAAAAAGCTAAAATGAGAAAGTCAACAAGTGACAAACACTTATAAAAAACGAAAATTGCATAATGAACACAAAAAATTTACACTTACTTACTCTTTATTCAATTTTATTTGTATAAAAATTTGTTTTGATTCTACTGCAGAGTGTTTACCTATGCAAGTTTTTTAGAGATAAAATATAAAAAAAATATTTCAAAATCTTGCATATCAAGTTAATAGAAGGTTATTATAATTTAAAAAGACAACAATTCTATTACTACAAAAAATGACTAATTTTGTAGCTTCATTTCATAGAAAAATTCTTTCAATTCGAACATAAAAATGATAAAATGTATGCATGCTTCCCTCATGAGTCATGACATAGCTTTTGATCAAAGTAATGATTTATTCTTTTGCAAGGGAATATGAGGAATTTAATAGAAAATGTTTCTTGGATATGGAAATGGATTGCATATGTAAGTCGCTTTTTTACAAATGTATTTCCATTTTTTGAATTCCACATAGAAAAAAATAGTGATGAAAAAGAAAGTAAAATAACGGTTATTTACTATGTTTCGTTTGCAGTACATTGACCTGATTGTTGTATTCGAAACAATGATGCAAAATAGTCTATGACTTAGCGTCAATAATATTTATTTGAGACGTTGTAAAATTAAATAAGTGAAAATTCAACTTTATTTTCAGCATAAACTTTTCATTTAAAATTTGCAATTCTTATAATGTTATGAAGAAAAATAAAATATAAAATCAGTTTGAAACCATTTTATTCCAAAACTGCATTTGATATCAATGCAAGTTGACAATAAAGCGGATATTTGTTATCCGTCATGTAATCTTCAACAAAAAAAGGAATTCAAAATAGTGTTATGATAGTTCATTGTTGAATCACATAAGTCATTTTTCTCAGATATATTCATGTTGTTCTTTTGTGATACGCATACGAATGATTCGAATTTTGAGAAAAATCTTCAATACATTTTATCAAAACTGGAATTACATTTTTTGTGCATTGGTGTAAAAATAAAACTGTATTTAAGAAGATAAGATGAAAATTCCAGTATTCAACAAACAATTCGATTTTCGAAAGAAATTGTATATGTGTATAAATCAATTCAAAAATGTAATCAGATTTAGAATCTTTGCACTTTGGATTTTATTTGCATGAATATATTGACATTTGAATGGTAATCGTATCGATTTTCAAGTGTATTTCAACTAACTTGATTGCAACAGAAGAATAGCCGAAAAAAACAAAAATAAAACTGGAATTTCTTAACCGCGAATACTATTCCCATGGAGGTATTTATATACTGATGCCCTCAAAAGTGTATCACATTTTATATTTACATTCACATCGTTTTTGATACTTTTGACGTAAATGCTAAATATAATGAAAACCAATTTTTGTTGTAACCACTGTAAGCTTATTTACATAAAATAAAGCAAGTACACAGAAAAGACGTGAATGATCTCTTTGCACCCAAAATTGATTTTGATTAGACTTTTAACATGTGAACTTTGGAACGTTTTCTTTTTTTCATTCGCCAATCGTTGTTTTTCACTCGTCTTATCACAACAACATTCGCTTGATTTTGATTTCAAAACATTTCATTGAATTGTTGTAACTTTCATTTTTTTTTTCAACTTATTAATGACTCTATCATTATAATGAGCCATCACGTATATCTATATATATATTGATAAATCAGTAGGTCAATCGTTTAGCCTCGTTAGGTTTTAGCAATTTATGTTTATAATTTTTTGAAATTAAAGGGAAATTTGAATTAAAAATGAAGTATTCTTCTTTTTCATATGTGAAACGAGAATGAAACGCCGAGCGGTAAATTTTTGCAATAAATACTAACCAAAGATTGTCATTAAAACAACGGTAACATATAAAGTAGCTCGGTGCATGATTACGATCTAACTTAATGGACGGTTGGATGCGAATTTAATTTCAGTAATAACACAAATACCGCAAGCTTTAGTTTATAAAATACAAAAAATATGTTCCGTGATGCGTTAGGTTTATATATATGTCACAGTCTTTCACTTTTGCCAATGAATTTTACTGGATATAGTACATTTATGAATTGAATCAGATTCGCGAAGTATACTGTATACTTAGTCACAATATTACTCATTCCACGAATCCACGTAAATCACATTTCTTTGGCTTGAAATTTTATCCAATATCGCTGTGAGAATTGAAATTAATTTTATTTTAAGTTTTTAGACACTTGCATTGTGTTTTTTATCACTTTAATTCGCTCATCATTTATAAAAAGTACACATTTTCAAATGGTTGGAATTTCATTGTTTTTTTCCTTTTATTTAATATCATAACAAAACACAATAAAATATATATCCGACAAATTGTATTATTGCAAATGTTTTCAGTTCGCAGTGTGCTGGTTATGAGTATACTAAAATTTGGTTAATCGAGACCGTGGCATAGAACTATACAAATGAAATGATTACTCATACATCAAAGAAATTATATTGTAAACAAGCGAATACTTGAATGCGAATGTGCGAACATAAGCAGCTGATATGAAAATGTTTGTATTGTCACATCAAATACATAGAAGAAACAACTCTTCCCTCATAATAAAATATGAATTCATCAACGCTTATGTGCGCCAAAAGCTCACATACATCTGGCTACAGGCATACAACCATACAGAATACATACATGAAAGAAAATTGAAGAAATGGTTTTTTTACTAAAGTTGTCAACATGCTTTGTATTATTCTTACTTTTTTCAATGAACTGTGTAAATTAGTGTGTATCAAAAATAGTACGAGAGATGTGGCGCGATAGTTTCCTACATAAAAAAAAAAAAAAAAATTAAGTTCTGCATGGAAAACGCCATCTATTATTTTAAAAAGATTAATTACAGACTAATATCAATGTAATACATACTATAATATAATTTATAGTAAATATTGTACTATTATTACATTACATTAGTGATATCATATCAGGAAATAATTTCTTCGCAGAAAAATACATAAATGATTCAAATCATTGAATAATCAATAGAAATTCGAAATTAATAACCAAAAATACGAAGATCACCTTCATTTTAGAACAATTTTTTCATTTAAATTTTATTTTCTTTGATCTCTAATCAAAATAATTTCGAATTAATTAATGTCATCATTTTTCCCTTTTCACAATGGAATTAACGGAAATTTTGATGTATTTTGTAAAATGTGCAAATCAAGGCTTTGGTGCTCCTTAACAAAATATCGAGAAAATAATTGTAGATAAAATTTAATGGTTTAAATACCAGTTTTTTACGACCAGTGAAATTTCGATATTATATTTATTACAACATTTTTAGTTTTATTGCTTTGAAAACACTTAGAAATACCAATTGACTCATAACATACTTTTTCTAACATTCGCAATTATTTAAGGCTGCTATTTTATGGACACAATTGAATGTTTGGAACATACCTGAAAAAACTCAATAGAGTTTTTATATATTTCAATGAAATCTTAATCTCAAAATGTATAATATATTCTGCATACAATAATGAATTAATATTTATTACAGTTATCTGAAATTGTGAACAGTTTATCACCGCAAGGTCAATTACCACTGGGAATTGCTTTAATGTGTCGAAGCGCTACAATTGCAAATACTCTTGTTCAAAATGGGAAGGCTGATGTAAATGCATACAACGGCGAGGTAATTAAAAAACCAGGGATGTGTACTGGTATTGGAATACGGGTATTTTCGGTACGGTACAGCAAAATCAGCCATACGGTACAAATACGAAATTGGTACACAAGACTTGGAATGCGTACCGATACAAAATGTAACCATAGTACCGGTACAGCGATTTGTAACAGTACCGGTATCATTAGCATTTATTGTACCGGTACGCTGCTCAAACCTTTTCGTATTTGCACCGGTACAAAATGTACCATAGATGTACCGATACAAAGGTCTTTAGTGGTACCGATATTGATTTTGTACCTAGTACCGGTCATGTACCGATACACTTCCAAAGGGTGTAAAGCGCAAAAAAATATTGTGGTGCAGGCAAAAAACCGCGAAAAATACATCCTATTTGCACCTATTTGCGCAGAAATATTATTGATAGGTTTGGCAAAGAGCAATTCTTGCGTTATTCTTGCCTGTACCGTAATATATTTTCGCGGTACACACCCTTTGGAAGGTGTACCGGCGGCAGATGACCGATACTGAGTACAAAATTAGGTACCGGGACAAAAATATGTACCGGTGACACTAAAACTTTTTGTACCGGGACGAATTTAAAATTTGTGCCGGTATAACTATTGCACATTTTGTAACTTTACAAATGTGTACCGGTACATCTTGGGCATTTTCAGTAATTTTTAACCGAAACAAAATCTCACTGTACCTGTAGCGAAATTTGTCTCGGCACACATCCCTGTAAAAAAACTATTTACAAGTGCAAAAGTGAGAGCTACTATCGGGAATTGTATCTCTAATTTAGGGTTGCACTTTATTGATTGATGCTGTTAAACGAGGCGATGGATTTGCTGCACAGTTTTTGTTGGAAAAAGATTGCGATGTAAATCTAATATCTAAAGATTCATCTGATACGGCTCTGCATTTAGTATGCACATATTCAGAGAAATCCTGTGACGCAGAAACATTCGGTGATATGATTATGGTGGCAGAGGCGTTAATTCAGAAGAACGCCGATCCAAATAAACAAAATCGACGTGGATATACGCCGTTGCATTTGGCAATAATGTCAGGAAATATAAAAGTGGTTGAACAGCTTCTTGAACTTCCTAACCTGGACACAAATCTTCGAACAAATGATGACAAGTGCGCATTACAGTTGGCACTTATGCCTCCATATACATCAGGACCTCCATTTGAGTTGGCAACGAAATTAATTGAGAAAGGTGCACGATCAAATCAAAATGTTACTGAAAATGGTGATAGTATTTTGCAACTATTGATAAAATCAAAACTCGAAGATTCAGCAATATTTCTATCACATCATGCAAATGTAAATCACATTAATGGAGCTGGTCTGACAGCTTTACATATGGCCTGTCAGAATAGTCAAGTGAAGGTTGTAAAAGCATTGCTTGAGAATGGTGCATTACCTAACATGCAATCTGGAATAAAAGAGATGAAATCGGCATTACATTATGCTGTAGAGAATAGAAGTATTGATGTGATTAAAGTTTTAGTTGACTATAAAGAGAATTGTGCTGACAATGTTGCAAAACCAGATTTTAATTTGAAAACCGTCGATGGTGATTCTCCGTTAAGTTTGGCTTTGATTATGGATGCCAAAGAACTAGTACCGATTTTGATTCAAGGGGGATCGGACGTAAATGCAAGAAATGGGCAAGATTTAACTTTATTACATCAATCAATATTGAAAGAAGATGCTGAAACCGCGGTGTTTCTTTTAAAACAAGGTGCTGATTATAACGCATTGACCGGTGATCAAGAATCACCTTTGCAGTTGGCAATACATTGTCGTCTACCAACTGTTGTTGATGAATTATGTACATTAGGTGTGTCATTCAGTGCTCCTAATAGTAAAGGGGATCCACCACTTTGGACTGCACTTGAATCAGAACAAGATGATATTGCTTCAGTTCTAGTTCGGCATGGTGTTGATACTGACTGTTGGAATTCCACTGGTCCTGATAGCTGTTTGCAGACTCTTTTACACCGTGCAATCGATGAAAATCGAGAATCTGCAGCTATATTTTTAATCAGGAGTCGTTGTGACTTAGATTCACCAAGACAGCCGGGACCAAATGGAGAAGGTAAATTATTCATTCAAAGTGTATGTATGATTTTTTATTTGGAAATTTCTTTCGTTAAATTACAATGTTCTCCAAAGGTTTTAGAAGAAATGAGATTCATTATTATTTTACTGTAAAATTGCCATTGTATTCTGCTTGTGAATTGATTCCTTAATACTTATTACACAGTGAATAACTAAATCACATCATATTTTTAGTGTCATGATTAACATTCCTATTTTATTTTATTTTTAACTTTAGGTGGCGATGAAGCAAAGGACAAAGCATCTCCTCTACATTTGTGTTGTCAATGGGGCTTAGTACGTGTATTACAGACACTTATCGATCATGGTGCAAATGTAAATGCTATTGATTCAGAAAACAAAACTCCACTGCATATCGCTATACAAAACCAACATGAAGAAATTATCAAAATCTTATTATGTCATCCAAATATTGATTTAAAATTACGAGATAAAACTGGAAACACTTCTTTTGCGACGGCATTAACATTTCGAAATCACAAAGCAGCACAAGCAATACTCGAGCGCTTACCGAATGCGGCCGAGCAAATGGATCAGCGTGGAAGAAACTTTTTGCATATTGCTATTATGAAAGATGATTTAGAAAGCGTTTTATTTTTGTTGTCTATTCAAGTTGACGTAAATTCAAGAGTACATGATGTTAATCAAACACCTCCATTACATCTGGCTGCAGCATCAAAAAATGAAATGCTTATAAGAAATTTAATATTAGCCGGAGCTAGAATCAATGACAGGGATTCAACATCTAAAACGGCGCTCCATATTGCGTGTGGTTCGTATTTTACTTCAAATACATATAAAGTATATTTATAATTTTCTTTTTTTTTTTTCATAATATGAATTAATTATTTTTGCAGAACGTGGTAATTTGGCAGCTGTATCAGCACTCCTTCAAAATGGGGCTGATTATGATGCCGTTGACGGCGATGGAAACAATGCTCTGCATATTGCCGTACGTGAGAGTCATTTATCTGTCGTTAGAGAATTACTGACTGAGTCACGTGTAAATGCAGAAGCGATTAACTTAAAAGGACGAAATGCATTGCACGAACTGTGTCGTAGTGGAAAAGATAATGTAGCAGCAGCTATACTTGAATTATTTCTTGAATGTATGCCAAAATATCCAATAAATTCACCCGAATTACAACAAGGCAATACTCCATTGTTGTTGGCATTCATGCGTGGTCAAGCTCCACTGTGTAAAGTTCTTGTTAAAAATGGTGCTTGCCTTGGTGCTGAAAATAGAGATGGTGTAACAATTTTCAATTACAAATTGGCTACAAATCAATTATTGCATAAATTATTAGATCAATTACAACAAGAATCGCCATGGGCCACATCAGAATTGTGTCAAGAATGCGGAACAAAATTTACAATAACTATGAGAAAACACCACTGGTAAAAAAATTAATATGAATTAAATCAAATTAATATACACTAAGTATTTCTTTTCATATTTTTAGCCGACATTGTGGACGTATATTATGCAGTAAATGTTCAAATAACGATATTCCAATTTTGAAATTCAATATCAATAAGCCCGTTCGTGTTTGTTGTGTTTGTTTTGAAGTTCTTCAAATGGGAAGTGATTAATATAAGAAAATATCTAAAATTCAATACAATTCAGATTCGGACCGTTGAGTAAAAATTCTAAATCAGAAATATTTCAGATAAAAATGAAATAAATCTATTTTTATAAAAAAAAAAGTCACAAAAATTGAAATTCTGAAATAAAAAAATGTTAAATTTCGCTTTTATCCAAAACATCATTTCTGATGATACTTTCTCATATCAATGGTTCATACATACTACACTACATGGACCCAGTACATTCCCCTCTCGATCAAAATTAGATTAATCTATAAAATCTATTTGGGAAATTGATTTTTAATGAAAAATTCCCACTATTATAATTTCATTTGATATGCAAATAAAACAAAGTTTTATTATAATTAAATATATACGATATTGTTTTGTAAATGGTTTTATTTATTTTTACATCCATCCATTAGATTCCATGACAGACAATTTTTCGAAAAACGGAAATAAGAAAATTTAAAAGCATCAAAATTGAATTTCACTTTTTACTTTAAATACGTTTTTATTTTATTTGAATAAATGTTACAGTATTTTTTCCACTAGTTGGACACATTTGTTTTAACAAATGGATATTTTGATGCTGTTGTTATATCATTTCGATAATGTTGTATTTATTTCGATTTTGCAAACAATTTCTCAGCTACGCAGTTATTCAATGCGTCCATGTAATCGAAAAGTTCTTCAGAGCAAGTTTCTTCAGTTGCAGTTCGTGAATTAACTCGATCATTACACGTTTGTAATTTTTCATAGTGAGCAGCAACGTTCGGTTTTTCACCACACTTTGCCTATAGCAATGAATTAGAAATTATTTCAAAAAAACCATTTTTAAGATTATTTTATATGCAATGAAATGTAACATAACCTTTAAACTAAATTTTAAAATTTATAAATTGTTGTATATTTTAAAATTACCTTGAGAACTTCTTGTTCATTTACTACATCTTCTTGCGCCCTAACACTTGGAATTAAAGCAACTTTGAAAAAATTAATGATTGAAGCCATTTCCAAAAAGTTTGTTCACTGAGCGACCTGCAAAACTAAGGGAAATTCAATAGATATTTGAACAAAAAAAAAATAACATATCAAAACTAGAATCTAGTTAATTCTTGTTAATATTCACAAGTAATTATTTTATATTGAAATAATATTTAATTTATACGTTTCTTCTACTCACAAAAAACAATTTTAAATTCAATTATGCAACACGAACACTATGAAGATAGGTCTCAAGTAAATTAATGATAAAAATGGTCTTAGTCAAATTATCCGCAATGACACTGACACATTGTATATGGTTCACATTCAACAAAATCCACTTTTCAATAAAAATTCAACAAATTCAAACAGATTTCAGTGAAGTTATCGAATCAAACCATGATTTGGCACGACATCTATCAGTTAACGAAAGTAAATTTATAATTGATTACGCACACAAATGTAACATTCAGCAATGACGAACTCAGACTTTGCACAACCGTATAAAAAATCTGTTTGGCTTTTCTTCGAAATGGGGTCTAATTTGGCAAATTTCTTAGATCAAAATATTCATTGTGATGTACAATTGTTTGCTGACTTGATTGAACTGGTTACATTGAACCTAATTCAATTCCTTAAACATTCAACACCAAAGGCATTTCGATGATGAAAAGGCGCGCTTAGATTTTCTAAATGAGTTTCCACCGATGATCAGATGTTTAAAAGGTAGAGATTTCTTCAAACACAATTTGTCAATTTGGTTTAGGTAAAATGAATTTGAGACTGGATAAAAATTTTTAAATACAAATGGTTTGAATTCGGAATGAAAGTTACAATTGTAAGATTTTTATAATTGCATAAGAAATTAATGGCTAGAGAAAAAACTGTATATCTATAGAAAAATGTAGATTGTAGAGTAGAATACACGTTCAATTTTATTATTCTTTTGTTAGTGTATGAGTGATGATTACTGCATACACAATATGGTTCTTACTATATCAAAGTGTCAAACAGCGGACTGTCTTCGATACATACGCAACATACATATATTTTTGGTCTCAGATTCTATATAAATAATTCGCTTTGTGCATTCAACATTGAAAAAAATTACAATAATTTTTTGGAAATTGGAGTTGTGTTTATTTGTAAATCGCAAGTCTCATTTTGGTGCTGATGTATTTTTAATTAAAAAGTAGTTTCGAATAGAATTGTCGCGCGGAAACAAGATTTTTTAGCGTCCATGTTTATATAAATTAATAAAGCCTTTGAATCGGGAATGTAAACAAATGGAGAATTATAACATTTATTAGCTATTCTGTTAATTTTTGTCGATTAAATGCTTTCCAAATAGGTCAATAGAATCGCGTTCGAATTTTGATATATTCTGGCATCTCAAAGTATAAAAATTGACATTCACGGTAAGATCAAATCATAAAATAATCAAGAAAATTGATTACACATGAATATTAAAATATAAATTAACTAGTTTATTTATTTTTTATTTTTTATTTATTTTTTATTTATATTGATTTATATTGATTATATGAAATTTCTGATTATTAAATTTTATATCAGGCTTTTAAAAACATATTATTATATCCATGAAAATTAATAACTTCAAATGTTGACAGTTTGAGGTTATGTGACCAGTTTATGTTTTTATTTATTTATATATGTTTCGTCTCTGAGGGAGAAAATTGTAATTTTAGTCAAGAGAAATAATAATATAATTTCAATATTTTATTTTTTAGATGAATGGGAATATTGATCCACAGGTTGGAACTAATAGCAGTGGCACAGCCATTCCACAGAAACCTGTCCAAGATTACAAATTAATTGTAGATCCATTTTTGGTTAAAGCACCTGCAAAAATTTATCGTCATAATGGAATTGTTCCAAATGATCCAAATTACCCGCCAGTAATATTAAAAGATCCGCGAAATGCTAAAGCTATACGTTTGCGTGTTCGACATGATGCCATTGAATTACCAGTGCCACGGTAATTATTTGACAATATTTTCAATTAATGAAATATTTAAAATACATTGACATTTAATGAATTAATGACATTTGTCTACATTTAGTTTCAAAATCGATGAACATTACGTCGGTGAACCACCTGCTATTGAAATTACAATCACTAATATGAATGACAATGTTGATGAGAATTTTTTACGAAATCTTTTACAAAAGTGTGGCCCAACTGAAGAACAAATTATTTATCGTCATCCACGAACACAACGACGCCTTGGAATAGCGCGTATAGTTTTCTTTGACGTTAAATCAGCTCGCTCTTGTATTGAAAAATATAATCAGCAATCGGTGATGGGAAATGTGATGAACGTTTTTCACGATGCATTTGGTGAACAATGTAAACAAATTCTTTTAGAAGCTTCTGGTGAAAAAAAACCACAAAAGCCAGTAGTTCAACCACTGCCACCAACAAATCCTCCAATCAATCACCAAATACCACCATTGTCAAATTTTAAACAAAAGGATGAATTGACACCACATCTTAATGAATCAGAAAACTACTATCAAATGGATTACAACAATCCATATTGTAAAAGTGGACAGATTTCGGGTGAAAGCAAACAAGAGGATCACGATTGGAATGATAGTAGAGATAAATATGATGAATATGGTTATGAAGCAGATGATCACAGACATTATCGCTATGATAAAAAGGATGGTCGAAGATGGGATTCAAAACCATCCAGATACTATAAAAATGAAAAAGACCGAGATAGACGCCCAGAACGAAGAGATTATCGAAGTCATCGTGATGAAAGAGATCGAGAGAGTAGTCGAAGAAGAGATTATGACTACGAAAGGAAGGATCGAGTTAGCCGTGATCGACGCGAAAGAGATCATAGGAATCGTGATTCAAAATACCGTGAATACAAAAAATCAGATAGAGATTATGTACCGTCAGCAGATGGGTCATTTTCATATAGTAGCAGCACATATGTAGTGAGTTCACATCATCATAGCAGTCATCATTATCCAACGTTTGATAGTTCTAGTTCATCATCATCATTTCATCAATATCCCCCACTACCGTAAGCGATGCAATCGTATTTTTTTTTCATATAAATTTATATAGTCAAACATTTACAGAGCCTACCAACCTCCACCACCACCTACGGATCCTTGGCCAAAGATTCCAGGTATGAAATTGCACAAATTGAAAAATCGATGAGTTTCAAAAATATTTTCATGTATCACAAAAAAATAAGCGATCAACTGTGTTTAATATTCCAAATTTCTTCCCAAAGCAGTTAAACCACCGCCAGAACCTGATTGGGAAGAATTGAATCCACAACAAGATATTGATAAGGTAATGGTATATAATTGAAGTGACAACATTTTAATTCTATATTAAAACATAAAAATAATAATAATTTGGGTAATTATAAATATAGGATGCAATTGAAACCAAAAATGTTATGAAAAACATTGAACAAGACGATGAGAATAACATCGATCTAGATACCAGGATTGCAATGATGTTTAAAGAAAAATCGTTTGGTGCAGCACCTCCATTTTTGCAATTAGATGATAGTGAATCAGAAACAGAAAAAGAAAATATAATAACTGATGCGGCGGACAACTCACTGATCGAAAAAATTAAAACAGAAATCAACACGGAAAATTCAAATGAAAATATTTTAAACACAATCAACGAAGCCACTAGTAGTGATTCAACTCGAATGACATCTAATTCTGGGGAACAAATAAAGATAAAAAGTGAAAAAAATAAATGTATCGAAGATGGTGCTAGTGATATTTCCAGTGATGATGAAATACTTGAGTCATGTGCACCACCCAAAATTACTTGTGATGATGTTAAATTGGATGATGACAAAATGTCCCTTTCTAGCCTATCATCAACAGATGAGAAGGTTAATCAAAAAATTGACACTACAGATATAATTTTACAAAAAAATCCAGTTACACAAACAGACTATTATTACCCTCACAATACGAATCCATATTACTATCCAAACAATGAAAATACAGCCTACGATCCGTATAATAGCCAATACATGTCATCGCAAGGATATATGCAACCTTATATGCCAGGTTTTCCAGCAATAATTCCAGGAGTTCCGGGAGGTTATGTGCAATCTGAATATCCAGTGAATAAAACAGAATTAACTACTTCAGTGCCTGAACCGAAGAAAGATCCTTCTGAGCAAATAGTTTCTGCTGTCATAGAAAGAGTTAAGATGGAACTGAAACAAATTTTGAAAAAAGATTTCAACAAGCGCATGATCGAAAGTATTGCATACAAAAAATATGACTCTTGGTGGGACGAAAAAGCGCTGACAAAAAATAAACCATCCACAGCCGTCGTGTAAGTATAATAAAATTTGTTTTCATTTGCTTTGATAAATAATAATTATATTATAAATTGTTTATAATATTTTACCTTAGTGCACAGACCAGTACAGAACAGAAGGCCAAAGTTCCCGATATCAATCAAGTTTTGAACAATAATAATCGTGATGATTTCAATGGTTTTACTTTAGATTTTCGAACTCAGATATTAAAATTACCTCGCTTTCAACGTATCCGTAAAGCACCAAGCCCTGAACCACAAGATGAAGACTCCAAAAAGGATCTCAGCGATCAAGAAGAAATTATACGAGGTTCTGATTCAGATTATGATGAAGAGATTCCAAAATCTAAGTCGACATTCAATGAAAAACTCAAAGAGAATGAATCAACAATGCGAAAACGAAAAACGGGTAGTGTGTCTAGTTTCTTTACATCTTCTAGTGAAGAAGAGAGCAGTAGTGTTGAATCTGATAGCGAACTAGATACATCATCTTTAAGCGATATTGATGAAATACCAACAGTTTCACACAATAAAGCTAAAGATGTTGTAAAGAAAATTTATTCGGATTCTGAAAGTGAGGATGAAATCAAATCGGTTCCAAATAAAAATATAGTAGGTGGAAAATCGAAAACAAGATTGTACTCGGATACAGTAAGCGAAGAAGAAGATGTTAGTATGGATGAGCCGGTAGAAGAAGGAGAAACAGAAAATTCACAAGATGTAATCAAAACCCCTGAACCAACAGTTGAATTGGATGATGTTAAACCACCACGAACTCCAGGTCGGGATTCACCAATTGAACAAAAGAAATCAAATTCACTCGAGTATGATAGATTGTACAGTGATTCAGAAGATGAACGTGAATATCAAGAAAAACGACGAAGAAATACAGAGTATATGGAACAAATTGAACGTGAATTCATGGAAGAGCAGCTCAAACGACAACGAAGTCATGCGAGTGAAACAACTGAAGAAGAAGATGCTCTACCAGAAAAGGCACCGAGCCCAGGTGATCCAATAACACCATCGATTAACAAATTACCACATACGCCCGACATCAATTCTACAACAGATCTACTCAAGAAGCAGAATGAAAACATATATATTTCGAAAAAAGCTCAAGCCGCAAAGAAAGCTAAATTGGAAGAAAAGAAACAAGAAGAATCGAATGGTTTGATCCAAAATATGATCAATATTGGAAACTACTGAAGATGAACTGCAAAAAGGTAAACTTTCACCTGAATCATGTTCCAGTCAAGAAAGTCAAACCAGTCATGCAAGTCAAGTTCAATTGGAACATTGTTATTCGCTACCACCATCTGCATCTCCATCTTTGTCTTCACCATCTTCGCAAATTATTATCGAAACGCCAAAAAGTGCAGCACCAACAACACAGCCACTTTCTAGCGCATTTGTTCACGATCATGGTTACATAACGTCCACTAGTACTGGCAGCACTGGCACCAGCATTGGAAATGTAACTTCAATAAAAACCACAGCAACCATTATTACAAAACCAGCTACAAAGGGACCGGGACGACCACGAAAAGATCCAAATCAAGCTAAAAAACAGAAAAAACCAAAAACTGCAAATATTATCAGTGAGGATGTATCAATGCCACAAAAGGAAAAACGAAAGGATGTATGTGAATTTGTTCCACGAGAAATATATAAAGATCGAAGTCCACGTGAACAGGTTATGATTTTATACGAATTTCTTACGAAAGGAATCGATGCTGAAGACATTGCATACATTCGACGAAGCTATGAATTTTTATTACAAGATGACACAAATAATTCATGGTTAGAATCTAGGGGAACATAACCCTTTTTAATATATATACATTTAGTAGATATTTGGAATATTCACGAGTTATTTAAATATTTATGAGATTATGTTAGATTCAAAAATACACACCTTATCATAAATATTAGAAATATCTAGTGAATATTCAATTCATTTTAATCAATAAGTTAGTTATTAAGTTTTAAATTTAAAACATTGTCACGATGGCAAAATAAGTAAGTATTGTTTAAAAATGAGATTTGATAGTTGAGATCAGGTCAATATTCTTGCAGTAAAGGAACACAAAAGAAGAAAAAATACGTTCGATTCGAAACAGTAACATTCGAAATAGGATTTTCGACATTTCAACACATAAATACATTCACGAATTTCAAACAGGAATATGGAATCGTATGCAGTTCGAAACGACATCGTCACACAGTTTGGGATCAAATTCTTTGAATATGGTCATTGTGTTGGTATTGTTAGCATTGTTGTTCGCCTGCTTCGAAAATTGTTTGTTTGTGATTTGTAAACAAATATGCATATTGACATCGCATCGATTTCTTGCTGCATCAAAACGACAAAATCAGAAGTAGCCGTGATTTCAAAGAAGTAAGTTGATATTTGGTAATATTCATAATTGTTATCCATTATTTTGCTTTCCGTTTTGATTTAATTCACATATGCATAGATTGTTTTACTTGTAACATTTTTTCATCGTTTTTTTATGAATAGATTGTAGGAATAGATCGTAGTTTGTTAATGACGCAAATAGCAGTACTCGCATCGCATTTGCTACTGTTTAAAGTGAATAGTGCGTTGGATGAAAACAATTTCGCGTTTTTTCAACAAGAAGATAATGCGGTAATAGCGAATTGTTTTAGAGTTGTCGTGAGCCAAATGGACAGATACAAAAAGATCATTAACAATTTTGAAACTGTGAATTTAATGCCGCAAACATATCGAGGCATAGTCAAAGTCGAAAACGCAGAAGATTTTCAATGGCCAAATTGCACTATTTTATCCAATAGTAATCTTTGAGTATTTTTACTAACGATATACAACAAACGTGAAGACAAACTTGAAAACTCATTGTGAAACGCGTTTAAAATATTTTTTCCGAATGAAGTGCTATCAATTGAATGCCAGCAACAACTATCCGTATCGATTTAATGACACTGATATCCGAAATGCCCTCAAAGATGTAATGAAAGATCAAGATTGGACAAGTGGAATCGAACAACGGGAAAGTATACTTTGCTATCTTCGTGAAATTGGTTGGCCCGGTGACATCAACATGAAAACGTTTGTCCATGCGTTTGTCACCGATAAAAAAACGTGGTTTGAATCGATTTGGTTGTTTGGTCAAATTCAACGGCAGATAGAGGAATTTTTCATCATCAATGCTCACATTGTCAATGAATGGAATGCATTCAACAAAGATCCTATTACAAATCGAATGCCAATTATATCGCAACCGCCAAAAGTGAATAGTTTCACTGTCATTCTATTGTGTAATTATCAGTTGAAAAACATACGAATCGATCATCGAGCTATGTATGAACTTGCGAAATCATTTGAGAGAAGAGAGAATATGTTCAGTGAATCCTACTACAGACAACATAAAGCGGAACTGTGGGGAATGATTTTCAACATCGATAAAATCAAGCAGATTTGCAAAAAGAAACAGTTTCATGGCCAAATTCTCACGAATAGCGTTTCGGTATCGGTTTTGTATGATTTGCCAAGGAAATCAACTGAAGAAATACAAGATCACCTTGAAAAGGTCCGTGAAATGCACAGAGCACACAAATTTAAGCATGTTATCGCCATCGATCCGGGCATGAAAACGTGGTTGGCCGCAGTACGACAGACATTCATGATCGTCTTTGGAATAATATTCTTCACAAAAATCAAGGAGGTAAGTGAACATTAAAATACTTTGATTCAAAACGATTCTTTGAAACGTCAACACCATTAAAACGACAACACAGCAAAAATGCTTACCAAGAATGAGTCGTCGCTGGTATTTATTGGAACCGCTGAATTCGCTGCCAATTCGCCTATTGGCATCAAAAACGGAAAGAGATGCCCAGGCACACGAAAGCTATTGACTAGTATAAAAAAACTCGACCATTCATTTGTTGTGTTTGTCGATGAATATTTCACATCGCAAACTTGTGCGAGATGTTTCGGCAGATTTGATCCAAGAACGAAGCCAGATCGCTTCAAAGTCTGCCGAAACTGCCAAGTAAATCCCGCAGCAGGTTTGCCATCAAAGATCACAACAAAGAAGAGCAAATGTGAGTTGCAACGTGATCGGAAAGAAGAAAAAGCAAAACGATCCAAAAAAGAGAGCGATAAAAATCGAAACAATAATGATGGTTTTAGAATGGGGCACAACCAAAATGAAACAATCAAGCGTTTGGCGTCGAAGTTAAAATATTTCTCCAAAAACTGGCGACCAATGCTGAATGAATTCAATGGTGAATATTATGCTACTGAACAACAACAGCGGTCATACACTATTGTTTGGAATCGTGACGTCGTTGCTTCGAAATGCATTCTGTACAAAGGTATGTATGAAAATCGATTGTGAAATTGAAAGTGTTCTTCATGCTTACCGTTATTTTCACGCTATTTATATCAGTGATCACATGTTTTGATTTTTCTTTCTGATTATCATTTCAGGGCTGTGTTCACTTTATGGAATTTCAGTGCCTGAAACGTTGCAGAGACCATCGCCGCAACACAGACCCCCTATACTCAGACCATTTATTGAGCGCAGAAGACAATAATGCTAACAATTCCAACAAAAACAGTAGCATAATATTAAGAAACCAAAAAGAAAAAAAAAAATTTAACAATTAAGTTAAACCCAGCTAGGCTTGATTATGAAGCTTTGCAAATGTTCTGTTTAGTACGTACAACTAAGTATTTACAACGCTGTAGGTACGATACATTGATTGGTGCTATTAAATTGTGTGTTCATTCAAAGTAGAAATAAGTGAAACTACGATCAATTTTTTTTAGCTTCCATTTGACAATTATTGTCGCACATATTTAAAAAACTAATGTAATTTTTTTTTAAATAACTAATGCAAATGGTATTGCTGGGGGACATCCAAGAACCATTTGGTAAGAAAAATTTCATTACAGGCACAGGATGCAGTATGATCTCAACTACAAGTCTCAAATTTAAACAATATTTAGTGATATGTTTAGCATATTTATGATATTTAGTATATTTATCAATATATATTTATTTTTATTTTCTTTTGTTGTTTCCCCCTTAGGTTAAATGCAACCCACTTCATGGATCATTGTGAGACAGATCGCAGTTTGATTCCACCACCGAATAAAAAACGAAAAAAGGATGATGATTTACGTCGGCATGCTAGCGGTTGCGCTCGAACAGAAGGATATTATAAAGTTGATGTTCGTGATAAAATGCGTTTCAAATATCATCATTCGAAATCGATCAACGAATCAGTTATGGATGATGAAGTAAAATCAAAGATGATTTCGAAAGTGCAAGGTTCTCGTGAAGCGCGATCAAATCAACGACGTTTATTAACAGCATTTGGCGCTAGCACTGAAAGTGAATTACTAAAATTCAATCAGTTGAAATTCCGTAAAAAGCAACTGAAATTTGCTAAATCATCAATTCATGATTGGGGGTTATTTGCTATGGAACCAATTGCAGCTGATGAAATGGTCATTGAATATGTAGGACAAATGATCCGGCCAGTTGTCGCTGATTTGCGTGAAACTAAATATGAAGCGATTGGAATAGGCAGTTCTTATCTGTTCCGAATCGACTTGGAAACTATTATTGATGCAACAAAATGCGGTAATTTGGCACGATTTATCAATCATAGCTGTAATGTAAGTATGACTTTAACTATATAATAAATACTACTCCATATATGTTGCATTCTTCTTATTATAACTAACGTTTATAATTTTGCAGCCGAATTGTTACGCAAAAGTAATTACAATTGAATCTGAGAAGAAAATTGTGATTTACTCAAAGCAACCGATTGGAGTTAACGAGGAAATCACATACGACTATAAATTTCCACTGGAAGATTCAAAAATTCCATGCTTGTGTGGAGCACCAAATTGCCGTGGAACACTTAATTAAGCATTTTTCTATTGAATTTTCTACTTTGTTTTCTCTAAATATCTCATTTGTTGTCAATTCAGCAAAACAAATGTATTCAAATCAATTTCCTTATTAGTTTTAGTTGCATAAATAAAATAGAAATAAAATCAATATGTAAAAAGTCTAGTTTATGTGAAAGAGTAAAATTTTCAATTCTCTTGTATTTTTTTACGTCTCGCTACATTTATTTTATTTGAAATTTTCAATTTAATTTAGTATTCTTACTTTTTCATTTTTAACTTTGAGATTTGAAATAAAATGGTATTACCTTTCAATACCTGTTATCCGTTCGTTTATCAATTCAAAAAGCTTTCTTTATTGTACAAACATATTATAATTTTTTTTTTAATAAACATCAAAACTAAAGTTATATCGATTAAAAATTTATGGTTTTATAATTACTCAAAATTTATTGAACCGAAATATAATGAATATTGCATATTTCAGATTTTAGTATTCATTTTAAATTTCACACTACTAATATAGGATGTCGTTTTTACAATTTGTCATTTAGAAGAAAAAAAAAGTGTATAAAGTTGATTTTATGAAAAGAGATGATTATGAATGAACAAACATCTATGGTGATGGAACTGATGATGATATATCAAGTTGCGCTTGAGCAATATCACTTAGAGCAGCCTGAATTTTTTCCAACGTTTTTTGACCATTATTAACAACCTAAAAACAAATTTAAATTATGAATTAATACAACTAAATAGATGCATGAAATTGAATTAAATTCATCTAAGCCAACTTGACACTTTACTTCTTCTAAGCGTTTAGCAGCTTCTTGATTTTCAATTTCCAAATGATATAAACTTTTTGCCTGCATATCTTGTGAGCTATCTTCATTTGGCAAAGATTCGATTAAAGTATCAATATCTTTAGCACATCTGAAAGATTATGTAGAAGGTAAGAGATAATTTTTATCATAAATTAAATATTGATATATTTAATTTCACCTTGAAATCAGAGAGGAAAATAGTTGCGCATAATCTTCCTGTGCATTTTGTGAAGTTTGTTGAGAGCCAATTCTTTCAAATCCGGGAAACTTACTTGGAACTGAACATTGTTGTAAGATACCAATGCTGTTGCAAAAATGTTCAGCTTGCTGTTATGGAAAACAACATTTAAATTTATCTTTTAAATTTTTATGTGAAACAAAATAGGAATTAAATTACCAAATTGACTATATCCTGTAACTGAGTTAATCGATCAGACATAGTATTTGATTTTTGATTGCAATTTTTTTTTTCAAATTCTCCTCACAACTGAGATTTTTTTTAGATATTTAAATAAAACTTCAATTCGCAAGACGTGAAATTGTTTACTTCTGTGATATATTTGACAATCAATGTCAAATTTTAACTGTCTAATGTCAATGTTTGTAGATATATTATACTTTAATAAGTATTGCAACATATTCAGTTATGTAAATTTATGTTAATAGCGTTATAACATTCGTTCCACATTAATTAATTGTACTTTAAGTAAATTTGATAGCAATAGTGGTGTTGATATTTCTACTAAAGGAAATGTTAAATTTTCCATTTATTTATAATAATTTATGAAAATATGCAATGCGATATCGTCACCATTTCAAACGCCATCTATATTGTAATTTGCTTATATTTGACATTGGGTAATCAATTTAAAAGTTATAAAAATATTTATTTTTCAAATGATTAGAAATACTTAACTATTTTCAAAACTAATGTACTAGTTACAGTGTTATTCTATTTGAAAATTAGTGAATCTTCAATGTGTGCATTTTTAAATCGCTATTTTCATTGTACTAGATTATATAACACTGTTATGAAAAAAACCTATTCTAAAGAACATCTTTGTCGTACTTTTTTTTTTTTTTTTTTCTTTTTTTAAGTTTGTCGACATTTTCAACGGTGGTATCCTTACTCTGATTTTGAGAAAGAAACAGACAAAAACAGACCACAATACTTACTCTCGCAATGAATACTTTACGCGAGCGTATGCAATTCAACGCTAAAAATATCAAATTTAGAATAAAGTATGTATTTACAATAATCCGATGATGAAACATTAGTTCATCTTGTGGGACTAGATTCAGATGTTTTAGCATTCAATTTTTTTTCATAATCAATTTACAATGTAGATATTTGACAAGCAACAGTGCACCAATACACTGTATTGATATTGGTGTATTGATGTATACATATTCATGGACATTTAAGTCAAGTTGACATTGATTCTCATGTGCCGTGAAAATAAACTATAAAATTCATAAGCTTACATTATTTTATAATATAAAAAGTAATGCCATTCATTTGGAATGATGATCAATTTCTCTTTGTCGACGATGAAGATGAATACGACAAAAGCCAATTTGTAATTGTACGAAAATTATTTGTTAAGCTAAACAGTGAGGAAGCAAATTCACAGGTTTACTATCGTTTGAAATAAATGCTCAAATTACATTATAAAATCCAATTTGAAAATAAATGTATACAATTTATTTTAGGATAATCAGCAGTTTGATGTTGCTTTTGTTGAACGAAACTTCCGAAAATTTGGAGAAATTGAAGCAATTGAAATAGTATCCAATGAAAAAAAAAGAAGCTTATATTACTTATAAAAATGATAAAAATGCATACTTAGTTGTGGCACATTTCGAATTACAAAACAAACGTTCAGGCCGACTATTTTACATGCAACCAGCTGATACTTGGAAGCAACCCAAACCGGAATACTTTAATGCCAACAATCTGTCTGATGCAGAAGTATTTGATGATGATCAACGTTCTGAATTTCTCACTTTGAATGAAGATTGTATTTTGGAGATTTTCAAACACTTGGACTTTGATTCACTAGTAAATTTATCTGAAGTTTGTACCTTATTTCACAGATTGCTACATCAACATTCCTTTCCGCGTTACCGCGAATTTGTTGTTAAAAATAATATAACAAAAACATCAATGACGTTGGCTAAATTGCGTCGATCATTGATCTGCATTGGGCCATACATCACGGACTTAAGTTTTAGATGGCATGATTACGATTACAATAATCGATTACAACGGTTTCTAGATATATTGGAAAAATACATCCGAAATAATATACGACGCATAAGTTTTCGTGATACTCTTCTCACTGAACAACATATTTTATCAATTAAAAAAATGCTCAGTAATTTGCATACATTAGAAATAATTGTATATAATCCGGATTTTGATTTGGATTTAGATTTTAAATCTATTTGTCCTAATTTAAAAAAATTAAAATTGCTACAAAATATGCAATTGGTTCAATGTTGTAAACCATGGCCAAAATTGGAACATTTATCAATTATAGGAAACGAATACATGGTTTTAAATACATTTCGTTCGTTTTTATCGCAAAATGCACAACTTAAAACCTTAAAATTTACAGCATATCATGCAAACGAACGTTTGCAAGCAATTGCTCAACATCTACCAAACATAAGGAAATTAACAATTTTACCATCATTTCCAAATCTCTCTGCGTCAAACATTGCCTACTTAAGTTGCCTTATAAACTTAACTAAACTCAACCTAATGTATTTGGATGAAGTTGATTTGAATGATATTCTTCGATGTTTAACTCGGTTTATTCATTTACGCGAACTAAAACTACATCTGTTATATGATGGTGGTGATGAAGATACACATTATGAGCCAAATCAACAGATATTAATTGCACTTGCTCAAGAATTACCCAATTTGGAAAAGTTTTGTACACATTATATAAAGTGGAAAGAACAAACTTTAATTGAATTTGTGAAATTTAGCTGCCAACTAAAAGATTTACATATTCATTGGTCTGATTTACCAATGACTAATTCAATGATTTGGAAAATTGAGAAAACTTTGCAAATAAATCGACAACAAGTACATGAAGGTTTAACAATACTCAAGTTATTCGTTAATCCAAGTGATGTGATTGGATTACATATAGTTCATAGTAATAAACAATACGTAAATGTAAATACCAAGTGCCGCCATACTGGCGATGACAATAAATGAATATGATTGAATTTAAGGCAATACGAGGTGATGTATTGAAAGATGTTTAGATAATACCTAATCATAAAAAATGCAAATCCAAGCGTAATTTGATGTTATTACTATTATAAATTTAATCAATAAAAATTGTTTGTATAAATGATGAATTCATAAAACCTCTTGACGAGGTTGTGACATTTTATTGAATTGAACACACAAAAGAACTTATATTTTTGTGTGACGCTTTGACGTAATTCTCTCTTCTAAATATTTCCGAAACTATTTCTCGCATCTCTGAGTTTGTTCGATACGATTTACTTGAACACTACATTGTTTCGAGAAATTTTTCAATAACAACGGTGAAATGAAAAGAAAACAAAATAGTCACAAAAATTATTCAACGAAATGTTATAACTTAAATACAAATGACACATTTGATACCATACTAATTGAAGAATTGAACTTATTATTGTGAAAGATTCCAATATTAAACTAAATGTATTGTTTTTCATTGTGAATGTTTAGAAGTATGACATGATTTGTAAGCTTATATTTTATCAAAAAGAAAAACAAAATGCACGTAATTTATTCAAACATTTTAAACAAACACAACAAACATTTATTGACTGATTTCAAAATAACCGAGCATACATGTGAGATTTAAAAATTCTAATTTAATTATTTTGTGATTAATATTAATTTTTCAACCTCTCATTAATAAAATGGACTGTCGAACACTGGAAAGCTAGGAACAATATACATTTGAAAATGTAAACCCTTATTTACTACGGACAATGTTAGCCAGTAACGTTGCACGTTCAAATCATCAACAGGATACTAACAAAATGTAGAAAATATATTTTGAATTAAATATTTATTAATGTAAAAAAAAGAAAACAAATATAAATAGGTATCAATTACCTATAGACTCAAGACGATTTAGATATGATTCAGTAACATCACGAATTGGAGAGATGAGAGTATAATATTGGCAGTATAAATGAGTTTTAAAGGATTTTTTTCTGATTTAGAGAGTTTATTTTGAAAAAGTGGTACAATATATTTTATTCAAAGTAGTCCAGTGTTAGCCACTACTCTTTCCCATCTTTCTGGTAGCATACGGATTCCACGTCGGATGAAATCCTCATCTTTTGAGGCAATGAATGAATCGACCCAATTTTTGACTTCCTCAGAAGAAGTGAAGCGGTGCCCAGCCAGGTGATCTTGCATCGACCGAAACAAATGGTAGTCAGAAGGGGCAATGTCTGGACTATACGGCGGGTGGAGTAGCACATCCTACTTGAGTGTTTCCAAGAATGTTTTGACGACCTTTGCATCATGTGGCCGAGCATAGTGATGTTGCAAAATTACTTTGTCGTGTCTTTGCTTGTATTCAGGCCGTTTTTCGCCCAATGCTCGGCTCAAACGCATCAATTGTCATCGATAGAGATCCCCAGTGACTGTTCGTTCGGGTTTAGCAGCTCATAGTACACGACACCTCTTTGATCCCACCATATGCTTTGATGTCGATGGTGCTCGTTTGCCGCGCTTCACATATGCTGCTTTTTGCTTGCTCGTAATGGATCCACTTTTCATCACCAGTGACTATTCGATGCAAAAAACCCTTCCGTTTTTGCCGTTGGAGCAGCTGTTCACAAGTGAAAATTCGCCTTTCAACGTCTCTTGGTTTCAATTCATGTGGCACCCAATTACCATGTTTTTGAATGAACCCTGCTGCTTTTAAACGTTGTGAAATTGCTGGTTGAGTGACTCCCAATGATTTCGCGAGTTCTTCTTGAGTTTGGCACGGATCTTCATCGAGCAATACCTCCAATTCTTCATCTTCGAACTTTTGTGGGCCTCCCTGACGCTCTTTGTCGTCCGTATCAAAATCGCCACTTCTAAATCGTCTAAACCAGTACTCAAAAGTGGAAATCGATGGCGCATAATCCTCATAAGGTTCCCGCAGCACACGACTTTCAGCTGCAATTTCTTCAAATGAAAGCAAAGAAGTAATCCTTCCCGCAAATTGCGTTTTGTTGGTACGAATGTTGACATTTTCCAAGCAAAAATTTGTGTTGTTTACACTTGAGAGATATGACACATACTGAGAAGTGATGGGTAATGATGACGCTTTGACATGAAGATAGTTACAAGATTGCCTGATGCGATATAGTACTGTGTAACGACCTCTCTTGTAAATCCATTAAAACTCATTTATACTGCCAATAATTAAAATCTACGAATGCACATTTTTTGATAGTTTTCATTTGTGAAATGTGCTCGATTGTAGTGTCATCAATTATAATATTGACCAACAACAACAACAACAACAACAACAATCATTTAAAGACCAAATGCCCTTCAGCATCTGGTCTGTTTTGTAATGGACGGCCCTTAACAATTCTTCTGCAGCTTACCCTATCGAGAGCCAGGTCTTGAGTTTCCCCATTCCAAACATACCCTCTTTCATTCAAATCATTCTTGACAGAATCTAAATATCTTCTTCGCGGTCTACCTCTACCTCTCGGTGCATTCACATCAGCATTCAAACACAGCTTTGGATACTCATTCATTCGCTGTACATGACCGAACCATCTCAATCTAGACTTTCTCGCGACCTCGTCAACCGAATCTACATTCAAATCCTCACGTATTTTCCCATTGATGCCTACGTGACACACCCGATATCATACGCAAAACATTTATATCAGCCACTTCCAAAGCATGAATTAAATTGTTTGTGTCGACCCAGCTTTCACTACCATACGTGATAGTTGGTCTGAAGATTGACCTATGAATCATCAACTTTGTCTCCTTGCTCAACTCCCGCCTATTAAAAATGTGTGATCGGAGCTGCGCAACCACCTCATTACCATTCACTCTACGATGTTCAAATTCCTTATCCAGCTTGCCGCCTTCAGACAAGACAGGGCCGTAGCCAGA
>JAQOWM010000224.1:0-76100 GCA_029041755.1 Resseliella maxima | reverse complement strand
ATCATTTTTAATTTTTTATTAAATATTTGTTTAAATTTTTATTTTTACTAAAATCGTTTCTCTTTTTTTACGTTAACTGAAAAAATTTTATGTATAGAAATGTCTACAATATGACGATACCAACGGGCAACACCAATTTGACATACAGAACTGTCAAACTGAAATATATAGCATTTCTTTGTTGTGTCAACTGTTCATCATCAAACCAAAAACAACAAGCAAATAATCCAAATTTGTGTTTATCGTTTAACGGTATATTGATAAGGGATAATGGAGCATTTAAAGATAGAAGAAAATGAAATGAGTAGCAACAACAAAAATAACTTCATTCTGACAACCATCAAAAATGAAATTCACACGACATTGAAATCAAGACCACATTTGAACTGAAGGTATTAAAGTGAAAGATACGAAAAATTCAATCTAATGTTTGATTAAAATATATTTGAATTTGTTTAATTTAACTGAATAATCATTTGGCTTATGATTTTTTTTAATGAGTGTTTCAGAGATGGATTCAATTTTAAGCGGCTATGAAATATCTACGGAAGAGCTATTAAAATGTTTTCATGTGGTATGTATTTTAATGAAATATAGTCAATATTGGGGAAATAAAAGAAATAGTAACTAAATACTGTTTGATATTTCAGATATTGAGTTTTTATGAACAAAGAAATTTACGAAATGCCGCTACGTATAATCTCTACACATCAATTCGTTTTTATCAGTCATGGGATCAAAACTGTCTTGAACTTTTGACACCGTTTAATGTGACTAGGACAATTTACCATATCTTGAAACCTGCGTCTAATGTGTCATATATGAATGCTACATCCTCAATCAATAACGCTATAACTAGTTGAATTTATTCAATCAAAAAGTAATACAAAAAACACGAATATAAGAACAAAAATAAATAACATTTTTTTTCATTCGTAGTTAAGAAAGGAGAACGAACCGGCTATTGCTAAGGAAGTAACACTGCAGTTTAGAGGTCTCAAAGCAGCGTTTTCACATTTGAAAATGGATATGGAACAAATTGATAATGGTGGTATGCCGCAAGACCATTTCCAACATGTTACTGTTCCAAAAAGAAATGATTCGCTCAACAATATGATTCGTTTATTTTTTCCCGAATACTATAGCATTTCATTTAAATGAATTTCATGTATACAAAGAAATAATCTAAATCATTCGTTATTTTCATTCTTAAATTTACAAATATTTTATTTATGTAAATTTGTAAATAAAATACATAAATTCATTCCAGTTTATCACTGAATAAAGTTTTGAATTAGAAAAAAAAAATTACGAAACATCGATCAATTTGATTGTTGAAAATTATAAATGATTTATAAACGCAACAAATTTTTGAATAAAAAAGTCTTATTTTATCAATATTGTGGCCGAAACGAACACTTCCAAAAGAAGCAATTTTGTAATCTACAACTCAACAATTTCCCAATTTACAATCTGGCGATACCCCAAGTCCACACAAATTTTGACTCGGACATCAAAACATTCCAGTACAAAAAATTTTCCGCACAATGCGCAGTAAAAAAGCACCTTGAACAATAACATTACTGGGGAAGAACATGTGACGTCAATAAAAAAACGTAATAGTTGATAAACGTAACCGATGTGTATTATTCTGTGAATGGTCCATTTCTGTGGACATTTCCACACTTCTTGGCGCTTTCTGTGTCCAAAAAATTACGAAGCAGAGGTCGAAACGTATGTGCACAAAGGCATATGCCAGCAAATGTGCTTCGCCGTGCATATCACCGAATGTTTGTTTTTTTACGTGCGCCTGATGCATCGCCCTTATTGTCCGCAAGAGAACGTATGCAAATCGATGTGTACGCAGGGTAATGTGATGCGTTTCTTTGATCGAAGCACATCAATGCACAATGATGTTCGTTTGCATGCATACTGTGCCGATTGATGTGCATTTGCTACGAAGCTCTGGCAACATTTATAAATCTCTCTAAAAGCCTAGAGGCATATTACTCTTGCAAATTTTTTCCGAATTCGCGAATTTACGAACAACTTTTCGAATTAATAAGTGAATTCACGAATTATCTTGCGAATTCAGGAATTCGCAAATTAATTCGAATTTTTTGTATACAAATTCGCGAATTTTTCTGAAATAGTATGAATTTGTATGTATGTCATTCATAAAGCAAGCTGTCGTCCATACAAATTATTTGTTTATTTTCAATATTGCGTTTTGTCTTATGATAAATTCAAATAAAAATAAAATGGTACCGTGAATAAATATTTGTTGTTTGAAATTGAAAATAAATAAAACTGTATTCATATTAATTTCAGGAGAAATTTTTTGATGAGTTACGGCACATTTTAAATGAAATTTATTTAAAAATTCGACATCAAAACAATTTTAATAAATAGTTCATTTGACACCAAAATCTCCTTACTTGGCATAAACAATGATATTATTAATGAAATTGAACAATTTGCATATGAAATTTTTTGCAAAATTTGCAAACGCCATGATACTGTATGACGTTTTTATGCATTCACAAATTCGTACCAATTCGTGCGAATTTTCATTATGTATTACAATACGCGTCAAAGCGAATTCATGCGAATTATACGAATTTATTCGTATTTTCAATGCATTTGCGAATAGTAATATTCCCCTAGCTAAAAGCTCTCTCTTAATTCTCTAAATGTAAAAACATTTGCTACCATAAAATGTCAAAATATCACATTAATCCAATTGAATGACAAAATTTATTTTTAGATTTGTTTTTTAACGTGGCATTCAAATTTTATTGCCATTGATTTTTTTTTTTTATGAAAAAACGATGTGAGACAATACAAATGAGATAAAGGTAAACAAAACCAATGGAACCAATAAATATTTTTTGGATGCATTATGACTCATACTGTATGAGAAGAATGCAATGAAAAAAAAAAATTATTAACTGAAATTATGGAAATAATGACGTTAGAATTCAAATGAAATCTATTATGAAAGAAATTAACGTAGGAAACACATGAATTGTTCTGAATTTGGTTATTTTCATCGAGATAACTTCTAAACATCCTAATTTAGAACAGTCATTCATATTAATATTTGAAAAGAAATATAAATGAATTTCATCATTCAACTAATCTATGCTAAATTTGCTTCGGAATAATAAAGAAAGTTTCAGAAGACGCTAAGTAATAAACGTTTTTTTCTCACCAAATACAAGAATTGACAATTTTGAAAATAATTTTTTAAATGAGAAAATCCAAATAAAAATTTCGAAAAAAAAAACATACTAAGATAGTAAGATATATACAGTGTAAATCGGTTACTATTTTAAAGTTGTTATTTAAAGTTTCGAGCAAGTGAAAGGTAATTTTTTGCATTATATAAATAATTTTTTTATAATGAATGTGTTTCGTTTTGAAAAATTATTATCGATATTAATCGCTCATAATAAGCATACATGCAAGTTGCATATTCTAATACATATAAACTTGATCACATTAAATGGATATATACAAATTTTTTATTTTCTTCACAAATTGTCAAATTTTTTTTAACATGATAATGAGATGTGATCAACAAACCATGTTCTAACATTCCATAAACAATTCAAGAAATGTTAAGACAAAATAAGCCGAAAAGAGCTCTTTTTGTTAAAATAAATGCATGTTTTGCATTATAAATAAAATCTTTTAAATCTATAATTAAAACATAAAACACAATAAAAGTTTTTAAATTGTGATCCATATGGCGCTAAAATAATTTCCGATTTGTTGAATCATTTGGTTGCACTTTCTTTTCTAATTATAGTACATTTAACATTAAAGGTGGGGAAAACCCAAGACATGGTCAGTGATGTATCATTATATAAAAACAAATAATAACAGCAGTAATAAAATTACAATCGTGCGATGAACGGCGATGAATTTATAACGGTCATCGATTAAAATTGATTTTTATTTATATTTTCTTCCTATTTGTTCAAAATTTTCTTAATTTAACTGTTTATGCAATAAATATAATTAGATGTGATCAACGATCAAATGACAAAAAATAATAAACTTTCTTGTTCTTTAAACAATGTTTTTTTAATACCTTAAGAAGAACAAGTTTATTGCTGCCTTAAAAATTCAATCCATAAATCTTGAAATATCTTGGCGTATAAGCGTATAAATACAAAATCCATTTAAAGTTCATAGAAAATAATTTGTAATGATGCTATGTCAAGCAAAAAGATACGTTATTGTTTTGTCTTAAAACCTCTCTAAGTGATAATACAAATGATAATACGAGAATTACGGGCAATCAATGAATCCAAACGAATGACCACAGATGATATTAGTGAGATTGGAAATGAAAAGAGATATAAAAGTGAAATGAAGCGATGCGAAAAGAGAGTCATTGCGGTGTGATTTCATTTTTAATGCCTGCAGGCGTTCATGAATTCATACACAAGCCAAAGCAACAAGAAAAAAAAAATATATATATAACAACAACGATTCATACATATAGATTTGGCGCGTTGGGTTTTTCCAGACTTTTACAAACACGACGTATGGACACACATCAGTTGTGTTGAATGTTTTGTTTTGTTTTGTCGTCTCGCTTCTTTTTTAAACCATAGAACGTTCTGAAACATTGTCGCTATTGCTATTCTCGTCATTCATTGTCAATTCTATATTTTTTTTTTTCCTCTTTCTTTTTCTCAATTATTTTTAATATGGATTGATCTCACTGTATTTTGAATATGGAAATGAATTTTGAACGAAATAGGGGTAATTAATTGTTCCTGTAATTTATTCTCTGATGCAAAAAAAAAGTTACTTTTTTTATCTTTCAAACCAAGAACGTGACGACATAGAATCAGTATTGCATCAATGCTGATTTTGATCAACTAAATCATCAAAAAACACATTGTTTACAACGCAACGAATGATATACCCAAATGACTAATCACAATTGTATACAAATTTTTGACGACGACGCATGGGAAAATGAATTCTATACGTAATACACACACACACACACACACACAAACGAAAAGTTATGACAAAAGCCATTTAAAACATGTTCATCACAAACACATTATTTTGTATATAAAAAAAAAGTCATCATTTGCTAACAAATGCATTAGTACTAATGATCGAATTAAAAAATTTAAAAATTTATCAAGATTTTGAGCAAAAACAAATCAAAAATCACAAAATAGACTATTCCAACAGAAAAGAAAAAAAAAATCAAAGATTTTTATCGACTTAGAACCTTAAATAACATATTAGTATTCACTTTCGAAAAAAAAGTGTTTTATTTATGATGCGGCTGCAGCAGACCACGAATGGTTTTCGTTTTGAGCGGTATAAACTGTGGGTATATGTGTGCATGTATTAGTCCATTCATCACATCTCACGCTCGAACAATCCATTCGCATAAATATCATCGGCACTGTAGCACAGTCAGTCAGTTGATCAGCAGCACAACAATCGTTAGTAACATTGTTGATCTCTAAATCAAGTCGAGTCGTTTTCAAATTTAAGAGAGAAAATTTTTTTTTTCTGTGATCATTTACGAAACGAATTTTTTTTTATAAAAAAAAAAAAAGAAAAAAAAAATTGAAAATCATTCAATTGTGATTTTGTCAAGTCAAAACAAATTTGTCGTGAATTTTTCCGGGAAAAAAAAAGCTGTTAGAAAAAAACAAAACAATAATGAAATCGTTTTTTGTATTTGTAATTTTTGTTTCAATATTAATTGCTGCCAATGCTCAACGTTCACCATACGCTGGTGGTCGTCCAGGTAGCGGATATAAAGATCGATTTGTGCAAACTACCGAAACAACTGGTGCCACAATTAATGATGTTGGAAATCGTTTGGGAGATGGACCATCTGCAAGCACAGAACGTTTACCCTACGATGCATATGGTGATCGGGAAATCGTAAATCATTGGAATTCATTACCCGTTGAACAGAGACCATTTTGGATTGTAAACCAAGCTCATATTGAAGCTCATCGCGGTACACCATCAAGACCAGCAGCTGGAAGTTTAAATAATGTTGCAAGTACAGCTAACACTGCTGATGTTGTTAATCGTTTCGGCCAAATAAATGGCAATAACCAAAATGTACAATCAATCGCAGAGGTTGTTTATCCAGCCAACATCACACCGGAACAACAAGTTCAAATGGAAATTCAATTTTTACAAAATCGTCTTCAAGTATTACAAGAACAACAACGTCGTCAAAATGCATCCCAAAACAATCAACAAACAGCTCAACGAAATTTTTAAATATTAACTTTTTGACGTTTTAATGCCATGACCCCAGATGATATTTTTTTTTTTTTGTATTAATTTTTAAATTAAATTAAATTACTTGTAATTCGTATTTGTTAAGCAAGCTTTCGAATTGTTTTTCTTTCTGTTAATAATTTTATCATTATTTATATTAAATATTTCGAATTCGGACTTCTTGATAACTAACAAAAAGATGAGTGGTATCTATCAATTACACCTTGAACTTCTGAAATTTGAAAAAAAAAATGCGTTCTTCCGTATAGGTAATATCTATTTTTAACGCGAAAAGGTTGAAGTGTCTTTGATAAGAAGAATATGCTTTTTATGAGGACACAATTCATTCCATTCAGCCTTGGTTTGCGGTTGATAGCTTCGTTTTGTTATTTGTTTGAGATTGTCTTTTTCTTTTTTGACGAAAAAAAAAAGAAAAAAACATCAAAATTGATTAAAAGATAGAAACAACTAAAGTCAATTCATTGTTTCAACAGAAAACACAGGACTTTGTATTTTTCAATAAATATGCTATCTGATGTAATGAGTGCAAAAAAGAATCATTTTTCATACTTGATCTGTAAGAAAAAGCTTTGAGTTCGTTGTGTAACTATCACCTCTAGCATCTCTAATATGTTTAACCACTTTTTATTACGACGCACATAATAATGTGTCACAAGAGAATCCTCTTTGAGTTGCAAAGCCTCAATTAAGGCGCACAAATCATTAACGTTAGAAACGATTCATACAGATTGTAACATTCGCTTTTTCATTCTTTTCCTCTCATTCATTCTTTGTCGGTGTGTCATCTATGGTCATATATCGACGATGTCAAAAAGTCACTAGTGATTTCGTTTTATACAACAATTTCTTTTAATCTCATAATTCTCATGAAACTTGAAACTTGAAACTAAAATTATTACAAAGATGTTGTTTTGTGCATAAAAAGAAATTCTTATCGCGCATAGATTGTAGTAAAACGCTTAGACGTTACAGTGAGCAAGTTCGTATTTATATTGTATTTATGATTGTTTGGATTTTTTTGCTTCGGGTTCGCTTTCTCCATCGTCTTCAGTAGTGTTTGTGTTGCTGTTGCTGTAAATTGGATTTGGTTGTGTTTTTTTATAAGCTGGTGCAATCCAGTAAGGATCTTCTTCAGCTTCTTTTGCATATTTAAGAATTGCTTCACGCGGATCTTGATCATCTTCCACACGTTTACTTAGACCTAAATTTCGAATGACGTATGAACTAAGAGTACCGCCGGATGATGCAACTCGACCACCTATGCAAAAAAAAAAAAAAAATTAAAAAAAAAAAAAATTAAAACAACAATTTAATTAAAATGAAGAACGAATGATTTTCATAAAAATTTACGATGAAGATTCTAATTATGATACTTTTCCATTGATTAAGTCTATAATAGACTGATTTGTTTCTTCATTGTGAATTTAAAATTAATGCAAAGAACAAAATGCTATAAATTGCGATAGAAATGAATATAAAATCAATTTTACCTTGACCACTGGTGATTGGTAAATCTGGTCGCCGTGATTTAACCGGATCGAGACGATCTTTTTCCATCTTTTTTCGTGACGATCTGGATTTTTCTTGCCTAAACATAGGCAATGCATGTGGTGTGATAACTTGTGAGATGCTGCCAATTTCAGCATGTTTTTTCTTGCGATACGTTTTTGTAACACAGAGTTTTGCACCACGAAAACTACGTTTTTCATCATAAAAGCATTTAATTGTGCCATCGCCACATCCAACAAAGATTTGATTTAATTTTGGATGCCATAATGTTTTAATAACATGCGCATCAGTAACACCAATTTTATTTATCAATTCATAAGTGTTTGCATTATAGAATACTAATTGTGATTGATTCCCTGGACTGATTGAACACTGACTTGTAACAAGAAGTCTATCATCTGGACTAAAACAGCAATCTGTTGTATCATATCGTGCATATAAATTATCAAAAGTATGCAAAGGTATTTTAAATGCACGCATATCCCAAATTTTCATTGTTTCATCAAGTGACCGTGACAGCAATTTATTTCCCGCATATGAAAATTGAATCGATGTTATTTCGCTACCTTTCTGATGTGCCTGACGTATACAGTGCGTTGTACTCACAAATGTTTTACGTGTGTCCCACATTTGTATTGATCCATCAACACAACCAGTACCAACGAGCGTTGCATCTGAATTGAATGTGCATGCATTTGGTACAGTTTTTAAACCGCCCTGGCCACGTACTTTTATTATAATTTTATGATGATTTTTATTTGTCACATCCCATAGGCGAAGCGTTGAATCCATGGCACTGGTTAAAAATTCACCTTTTTGATGTGGATGCCATGCACCGGACATTAGCTGTGCTGTATGGCCTTTTGTACGTGACATATCAGCAATATATTGATCACCTAACGGGGTAAAAATCAAAATAAATCTAATGAAATATTTTGTAATTATGTTAAATTTCATGCATGCATTTTCTGAATACTGTATACATTTTTCAAAATAAATATTAAATATTATGCTCACCTTTGACACATTCCAATTTCTCAAAACCATCACGATCTAATACTTTTGCCTGTGAATTTCCCGATACAATTAGGATCATGTCACCTGTTACACTGTAGCATAAACTACGAATTGGATAGTTTTCGGCTGGATTCAATGTGCGAAAGCTTCTCATCGATGTATCCATTCCGGCGAAATTCCAAAAACAGAGACTGAAAAGGACAATAAAAGAAAAAAAAAAAAGTTTTATTAAAAAATTTACTGAATCATAGTCAACCGGCCAAGATCCCAAATAGTATGTCAATTTATTTCCACACGGTCAACCATTTAGAAATAAAAAATGCTTTCAGGTCTAAAAAATCAACAGACCTCGAATCGATAGATCCAGAAGCTAGCCGTGCACCAGATGGATCACTTGCCAAAGCAAGAATTGATCGTGGTCCATGAGCCATTTGAACTTCATGTGACGCTGGAATTCTTTTAATCAATCCAGCATTTGAATCATCATCATCTTCTGAATCGGATAAATCATCATAACTGTCTGCAGAATCATTTTCATCTTTTTTCTTATTTGCACTGAAAATAAGCATTCGAAATACAATATTAATGATAAAACTTGAGTCGAAAAAAAAAAATGAAATAAAAAATTGGAAATATTTACTTTGAATTGTGTTCCAATTCTTTTGGCGGTAAGGGTCCTACGATGTCATCATCATCATCATCATCACTATTGTCATCACAGTCGGACTTAGTTTCATTGGCCTTTTCAGATTTTTGTTCCGAACTTAATGAAATTGTTGAATTTCCACGTGCTCTTGCAATCTCTTTCTAATGTGGACAATATTTCTTACATTTTCAAATCATTATCTTTGTATTCAAAACAATAACATTTTTACCGTAATATCAAACGTTTTCGCCTTACGTCCGAATTCCGATATGCCCATAATATCCTTAACTTGTTGACTTTCCAAGTCATCAGCTAGCTCTTCAATGGCAATATTCAATGAGTTTTTCTCTTGTTTACCAAATGTTCCAAAACCTGCATAATTTTCATTAAAATTCTATGTAAATTTAATTTAATTTCTAATGTTATTCGAATGAATTGATTTATATATATAACAGTTCCTACAAAAGTTAAAAAGTAATATTTTTGCAAAAACATGTTGTTGTTTTCAGAGAAAATATTGAGAAAAAAAAAGAAAAATCTTTAAACGTTTAACCTGATGTTGGTACGGCGTCATCTTTGATTTCTTGTGGCCCAGAATTGATTGATTCATCTTTTTTTACATTAAGTTGGATTTTTCCAAATGTAATTTTTGGCTTATTCATTTTGACATATATTTACATATATGCAATTATCTATAAATTAATTTTCTTCGCAGAACTAAATAGAAACCATCTAAAAACTTCAATTTTTATTTGTGAAAACAAAACACAAATTATGTCAAATGTCAAATGCAGACTTAACCTCACATATCGGAGTCGGTAATTATCTGTCAATGAAATGAAACCATAGTAAACTGACATAAAACATAGTTCATTCAACAATTAAAGTTCGATTTATTTTTATAATTATAATGTGCCATTGAGAAATTAACGTGTCAGGTTGAATAGTTTGTTGTTGTTATTTTTGTATTTTTTCTACGAATGAAACATAAACAAAGCCGAAGTGAGAACAAAATACAAAGAGCAAATGAACGAAACGATCAATTGTTTGATACTGTCGATATAAAATGAACAGCTGATCGACAGGAATTCACCCTTGAAATACAAATGAAGAGTTGTTTTTTCTCCTTATGTTTGTTTCTGTTCACCAATTGCACTCTGTTCATTTACAGTGTTCGGTGATTGGCGTGAGTGTATAGCTTGAATTTTATTGTTGAATTAGCGTATGACGTTGAATTACAAACTATGACAACAGCCAATGACCAAACCAACATAAACAAAAACTCAGATAATAAAGTATAGTTTCCGTGCGCATTATTCCTTAGTTATTACAAAAAGCAAAACATTTCGGACTTTAGACAAAAAAAAAATCCACTTCATCAATCGATTACGTACCGTGGACTCTTTGTTATCGTCACACTTCAGACCGTTGTTTTAGAGCCTATGTGTTTGGGTAGCATTCTGTTCGTGTAACTACTTTTTAATCAGTTCGATGATTTCTAATCAAATGCATTGTATCGTTTCATTATTTGTACTACAGCTGCACAGTGAGTCAGTGGCAGTGGCAGTTGCATTGCAACTGAATAGCAAACAAAAGAATATTACGAATTTACAATTTTTTTTAATATTAATTGTCGTTTATTGTTATGGTTGAACTAATTTGATTTCTTTGTTTGTGTGCGTATGTGTTTATTTTATTTTTTTTAAAATCTAAATTTTAATAAATCAACTATTAGCCACATTGAAATTGATTTATTAGACTATTCCTTTGAAAAACGTAGTACAGTGTTGCACGTGTACACGTAATAATCGATATTTTCACAAAATAGACAACCATTCCAACAAATTTTCCAACGAAAAGAACTATATTATTAATATTGGATATTTCTTAGGCTTTCCACCTAATTACGCTAATTGGTCAAAAATCGTTTTTAACAAGTTTTTTTCATTTCGAATGTGTGTATGTGTGTGTGTGTGTGCGTGTAAGTGCAAAAATATAAAAAATAATGAAAATACCAACATGAAATGTTGTAAAGAAAAAATTAAAAGAAAAAACAATAAAAATAGGAAAAAATCTCTTAAGAGCAATGCTGGGTTTTAAATATTTTTGGATTTATTCATGAAATGTTCATGTTCTTGTGCACAAAATATTCATTTCTGTATAAAAATTACTTTGCTGTGTACACGGAAGTGAGCTCAGATTTCATTTCCCTTGCTTATCAAGTATATATTAAATTCACTACCACCAATTTCAAGCGCATTACAATAGCATTGTTTGAATGAAATTTATAGCATAAAACTGCTGCACTGAAAATGTCAGTGCAACAGTGCTGATAAATGAATTTTGTCAGAATTAAGTGATTAAAAAACATAAAACTCACGTTCTAATTTTTCCCCCAAAGAATCACTCATTTTCATACTATTTGTTAACGATAACATAATACGCACTCTGTATAATACCTAAAAATTCGCTTCAGAATCCATATGCTGATCAATTCTATTTAAATAAAATGCTCAGTGTTTTGAATAGTATTTTATCAATTCGGTTTATGTTTACATTCGATTCGAATAAATATTGCGATGCACATTGTACATTAAATTGCATGCTTTCGGACCGAATAAAGTGTGCAGCGTTTCTACATGAGTTTTAATATTTATCATCAGCGATAATTGTTTTGTTTATTTCAGTTGGTTTTATTTTCATATTAGTCGCAATGTCAACATTAGCATATATCATACAAGAATACATACAGTACGATAAATTCGAACGATTTTAGCGAAGCTTATTAATGTGTTTGGCGTATGATTGACCAGAGCAACAGACAGTGAGCCAATTTGATTATTGAATAATCATAAGACGTAGAAAAAGAAAAAAAAAAATAATTTAGTTGTTATTTTTTTTCCGTTCTGCAACATGAGTGTGTTATCTAAACGGCGCTTTATCAAAAGGTGATGCATTCTTCTCATCTTCTTGCAGTTGTTTTGTCATTGTTCGTTAGCTTGCCAAATAAAATGTATTTTGAGACAATACATAATGTGTGTCTCATAGAAAAAAAAAAACTTGTACAAAAACTGTTTTCATGTTTAATTTTATCGTAACAATATTTGTGTTCCTTCATCGCTATTTGAATCAACCATGAATCCAAAATGATATTATCGCTTTAACCTTATTCCTTGAAAATTAGTTTCATAAAGACATGCACCTCTATAATTGTGATTATTTTTATTTAAATAATCCATGAAATTTACAATTTCAAATTACGAATGCATATTTGCACTTAATTAACGAAACAAATACTTTTTATTTTACAGAAAAAGATAAAAAAAAATATTCCTAACAAATCCACTTGCTTACATTTTAAAATGCATGATGACGTACCTATAACATTATTAATACACATGTTTATTATTATTATTTCATATTACGGTTGCATAAAAAAAAAATGATTTAATAAGCAAAAATTGATTTGTTTGACATTTTTTTTTATTTATTCCAATAATTGGTGTATTGCATTTTCAAACTTGATACATAAAATGTTCATTCCATTTCATGGATAAACTTTCATATAATTTTCCAATAGATTTTCAAACTGAATGAATAATATGAACTTGTAAATGTGACATATACATAAAAGACAACGAATGATAGAAAGAAAATAATTAAGTACGACAAAGAAATCGATTAACCAAACAAATATTTAAGAAGTAATTTGAAACGGAAAATACACGTAAAATCAAAAATGTTGAATATGGATCGCATATTGCAAGATGTGTTTTATACATCAATCATTCCTGGATTTTTCATTATATTGTCGTTATTCGATTTGTAAGTAATTCAGTACATATCAGCTAATATCATCACAACTTTTAATGTCAGATGGTTGAATGCAGACGTGCTACTTATTTATTGATTCCTATTTAGTCCCATTCCTTTTTGCTCCCATTTGTTGATTTTCAATGTACCATTATATAAATCAAAACTAATGTTATTTCTTAGTGTGAACATCAATTTATTATTCATTATGTGAGAAAAAGGAACAATAAATTGTCTTTTTTTTAATTATACAATTTATATTGACGTTGGTGAGTGTGAAAGACATAAAGAGAGATGACATTAGTTGTAACCACATTTGGCACGTCCTCCCTTTCATTTACTCCAACTTTTTATTTCAACAATTATTGAATTTTAATAATAATTAGACA
Organism: Resseliella maxima; assembly: GCA_029041755.1. Lineage (NCBI taxonomy): Eukaryota > Metazoa > Arthropoda > Insecta > Diptera > Cecidomyiidae > Resseliella > Resseliella maxima. The sequence goes on along the minus strand of JAQOWM010000224.1, from coordinate 62,417 downwards.
TCTTCTACATGTTATTACTTATGCACAGGTTAAATTGACATTTTCATTTTCATTTTCAGAATATCCATTGCAACATTAAAAATATGCTTAATTGCAAGCATTATAGTATTTATTGTATTACCATTTATTTATAAGCATTCACCCTCGCTGCAGCGTGGAGTTTTATTTTTAACATTCAGTAAGTATCATTTATTTTGAATGTCGTGAATATATTATCTTTTTAATGACGTAATGAACAAAAAATAGACATTTTTTTTTTTTTTTGAAAAATTGAAAAATAATTGTTCTTTGTAGTTGCACATCCATCCACATCTGTATTGAAATCACCTCCAGATCTCGGTCTGTATGCAACACGCAATTTTTATGTTGAATACCGTGATAATAATGATGAAAGCAATGTTACGGTCGGAGTGTGGCATATACTGCCGAATTTCATTGCGAAAAAGTTTTCCAAGGAGCTTGGATTAAAAGAGGTACATTTTTAATGAAATATTGAATTACTCGATAAAAAATCCATCTCAAACTATGGAAATATATACGAAAAAAAAAAAAAAAATATCGTACAATTCTCTTTTCTCTTCTGTTCAAGAATGATATCAAATCATCTAATACTACAAAACATCATCTTGTGAAATATGAACAAGCAATTGATGCGATTGAAATTCAAATACGAAACAATTTTCCAACGATAACAGAAGCAAATTCTGCCGCATTTTATGAGAAGATGCTTCATGTAACTGGTGCAAAAATAGTATTTTATATGCATGGAAATAGTGGATCACGTGCTGCATCACATCGAATTGAATTATACAATGTGTTAAGAGAGCAAGGTTATCATGTCATTGCATTCGATTATCGTGGCTATGGTGATTCGACACCACCATCACCTACCGAATCTGGTCTTGTACAAGATGCAATTGCCGTATACGAATATGTAACAAATGTTACAAAAAATCCAATATTTGCATGGGGTCATTGTCACTTAATATTTTTTTATGGCTAATTTAGAATATTTACCAAATACTTAATCATAATTTCTTTATTCTTTACCCATTTAGGTCATTCGCTTGGCACTGGTGTGGGTTGTCATTTAATGGCTAAACTCAAGAAGCTGAATATTTTTGGGCCAAGAGTATTGGTGCTTGAAAGTCCATTCAATAATATACGAGACGAAGTACGTGAACATCCATTTTCGCGATTTTTTCGACACTTGCCTTGGTTCGATTACACAATTGTTGATCCAATGTTCGAAAATAATTTACGATTTGAATCTGATAAACATATCGCTACATTTTCACAACCAGTTATGATTCTTCATGCTGAAGACGATATCGTTGTGCCATTTAAATTGGGACATAAAGTAATTTTTTTTTTTTTTTTTTTAAATTCCAATAATTTCAATGGCTTTAAATCTATTTAATGAAATTTCATTCATTTCAGTTATATGTGTCAGCATTGGAAAAAAGACAAAAATCTTGGGGTAAATAATGGAAAATAACATTTGTCATTGCATTTACAAAATATTTAATTATATTTGCATTTTTTATTAACCTTTAGGTCCAATTGAATTTCATCGATTTAATAGAGAAAGTGGTTATGGTCACAAGTACATTTGTCGAGCTCCCGAATTGCCCGATATTTTTAATAAGTTTTTTGAAACATACGGAAATGAACCGTTTTAGTTTATTAGTATTCATGTGTATTATTTTGCTTCTTTTTTTAGTGAATCATTTAAAATATATTTATTATACATAATAAAAGTTCTAAATGTTAAAAGAATGACTGTCTTGATAAATAAATGAAAAAAAAGTAAAAAAAAAAAAAAATAATAAACTATTGAAAAAAAAGAGAAAATAAAGAACAAATTATTGTATTTAACTTGAACGGATTTTATTCAAAAAAAAAAAAAAAAAAAAAAAATTACAACAAATATAATCGTTGAGAAAATGAATCTTCTTATCGACATCGTGTGGTCAGAAATCTGTACAATATGATATGTCAAAATTGTCCATAAAGCACCGGTTTGATTTTTTTCTTCAACTATTTGGTTTTAAACCAAACAATATCAAACATTCGTTTTGTATGAATAGAGAATGTGACTGAACAATTCAAATTGGAATCGGAAATGTCGCCGAAAAAACTATTTGGTAAGATTTTGTATTGCTTGATTATTTTGTACGTTTGAACAATAGAATTAAAGTGTCAATTGTTTTATTTGTCTATTGATGATTTCTTTGGAATCAATATTTTGTCAACATTTTTCTTTTTAATTCGTAGGTATTGTGACATTTGTGAGCCTATATTTGTTGGTTGTATCGCTGTTATCTTCAAATAAAGTGCCTGCCCAAATCAAACAACCACTAACGTGCCAGTACAAAGATTTTTTTTACTCTTATTTTAAATGTGATAACTTTGATAAGCCACAATTGATGAACATATGCGCACAATTTCAACATGTTAACAGCACATCGCCAGCATTTTTCCTATTATACGATGTAAATTCAATGGAAGGATTCAATTTGCGCCGAGATGTTTATATTCGCATGGCTGTTTTTTTAAAATCATTACGTGCACGAAATAATTACTCAAATGCATTTTTAGTTTTACCACCATTTTATCAATTATATCATTGGAATTTAGCATCATCATATCACCATCGTGATAACGGTGATATTCTATTTTGGAATCATTTCTTTGATCTCAATAGTATGAAACAATATACGGCTGTCATTGATTTGTGGGAATATTTTGATATCTTACAAAATTGTTTTGGATATAAAAATGTTGTTATTGAACATGCATTCCGGTTAAAACACTTCGATTATATGTTTCATAATGGTAAATTCTAGGGGCTGAGGACCTTTTATGAATATATAATATATTTAGTAGATATTCAGAATATTCACGCGATATTTAAATATTTATGAGATATTTGCTAGATTCAAAAATACACACACCATATCCATACATATTTGAAATATCTAGTGAATATTCAATATAATTTTTATCAATAAGTTAGCATTTGTGAATATATTGTTGATGGCAAAATAATTATTGCTTGAAATTGAGATTTGGTAGCTGAGATCAAGTCAACATTCAACATGGCGACATTGTAGACACAATCACATCATGGACAAATCTCAAATTTAAACAATATTTAGTCATATGTTTAGCATTTTTATGATATTTAGTATATTTATAAATATCCACAATATTCATAATATTTACAATATTTGCAATATTTGCAAAATTTGCAGGATATTTACAATATTTATTTTTATTTACTTTCGTTCTTTCGCCCCTTAGGTAAATTTGAGGAAAAATTCGATATACAATCAAAATGTAATTATGAATCATTCCAAACTAATGGACAAGTACTCAGTTTATACCAGAATTTTAGCGTACAGCACAAATATTGCGTTGAATTTCAAGGTTCGGCCGCTCTATTATATGACCTTTTGAAACAATATCGGAAAAAGTAATACAATAATTTTTGACTTTTAAAGAAATCATCACACCGATGAAATGACACCGTTTATGTATTTGCTTTTTAGATCTCATGATAAGCTACATTCCATTGCAATATTAAACGCTGAAACTGTTTTACATGACCATTGGGGTAAATTGAGTTACTATATACCAGAATTTATTCACAAATACTCTTTCTTATCAAAGAAAATGTCAAAATTAACATTGAATAATGTTAATTAATATTAAATATTTAAATTTTATTCAGAAATTTACAGTATTTTTTCAATGTTTTTTCTCCTATTATTCCCCTTCAGGTGGCACTGATTATTGGAAAGCTAGACGATCAATGCGATTCAATTCTTATTTGTTAGAAGTTGCAAAAGCCTATCGTCTGGATGTTATGAATTCAACGGATAAATTTGATGGCACTGAACGGCCTATCGATTGGCGAGATGAAAAGGTAACGACCAAAAAAAAAAAAAATGTTTACGTAATAATTAACGAATATTCCTTCGAAGAATAGAAAAACTCAATAAATTAATTTATAAATTTGCGAATCGAATAAGCAATTTTAAATGTTCATATTGTCAGGAGCATCGTAGTGCAAAAGGTGGCAATTATGTATGTGGTCATTTGAGAAGAGCGGATTTTGTACAAGGTCGAGAGGAGACAACACCATCACTTCGGTCGGCAGCCACTCAAATATTAGTTAAACTAAAGGAGCTAAAAGTTAAAAATGTGTTTGTGTCCAGTGATTGCACAGGTCAAGAATTTCGCAGTTTTAGATCACTTTTGAGCCGATCTCGTGTTAACAAATTTATTCCATCATCAGTCGAGGAACGTGAACGTTTAAAACCCGGTGGTATTGCAATTGTTGATCAAATAATTTGCTCTCATGCAAGGTAAAATTATGATTTTATGATTGGCAAATGATTTTGTGATTGTGAAATTAACTAATTTATTATAGATTTTTTATAGGAAGCTATGAAAGCACCTTTACATACCGAATATATGAAGAGCGTGAAATAATTGGCTTTCCAATTGAAACAACATTCAACACATTCTGTAAATCGCCATACGATTTACAAAATTGTTCACGAAATGCCGTATGGCCAATTGTCTATGAATGACAGGAATCGAATTTTCGAATTAGAAAAAAAAGTCATCAAATCATAAGTTAACAAAAATCATTACAATTAGAAATTTTTTTAAAATGCTGTTGCTTTTTTGTTCTTTTTGGATATATCCACATTGATTATAAGTAGAACTGAAATCTGATGAAAAAAAAAAAAAAATAAACTACTGAATATGTACTATATATAATTTTATTTGATTTGTGTTGCCAGTTTTTTTTTTCTACGAACAAAGCAGTTTTTCTCTAGTTCAAGCCATATCACAGGTTCATTGAGCAAAAAAATTTAAAAAAAAAAAACATTAAGCTTATAGACGACAAATTATTTTGTGAATTTCAAATTCCATGAGCGACTTATTGCGTGTATTGATTATACTTAAGTAAAAAAATTAAATTGGATTTTTTAGTGAAGTTTTTCATTAAATTTTCAAAGTTACCAGCAAATACGATTCACTTTTATAAATGTACCATTTGTCTTCATTTATTGTTCAACAGTTAGAGATAAAATCACATGCATAAAAATACGAAGAAACGAAGTAAAGTCGTAAATTGTTGTTTATTTTCTGTTAACGATTCGTTATATTCGCACCGAACTCCTTTGAGTTCAAGTATTTGAGTAAAAAAAAAAAAAATAATAATAATCTTTGGTCGACGATGCATAATACACTGAATTTATTACCATATTAAATACTTGGCATGCATCGGCTTAAAAGCGAATCAATGAAAACACTTAAGAATAAAAGATTTTCAGATTTCAAAATGAAATTATACATGCTGAGGGAGGCTCATATCGTTTATGAGTTTCTATAAAATTTTTAAGACTGTTGCTATCACATTTGACAAGAAGAGTGCGGACGATGTAGTGTTGAACTGATAATGCTGATAAAATACGCACACAAGTCATACAGTAAAATCAAAACAACAATATTCCGAAGGTAACAGTTGTTGGATTTATAAATCTATAGTTACACGAGCACCAAAAAAAAAAAAAAAAAAACGAAAGTCATCGTATTTGTTTTTCATTCGTGTTCTATCAAGTGAACTCACGCCGATACGTCGCCTATCAATCGCAGCTAAAACCATGACTTAGTTATTCAAATCATTTCAGTTAACTGGCAGCAATCGTTCTGGTCATTCGAAAAATAATTCATTTAATCAAAACAAAGATTTCGTTGATAATTCTAGTCGATCTTTCTGATCAAAAAAATCTTTCTGATCAACATTAGGTTTTTAATATTTTTTCCAATTACAAAATTTATTTTTATCGAAATAATAACTGGAATAGAGCAAACGAAAATATGGCATATAAACAATTTTCGACAATGTTGACTAAGTGGCATTTGAATGCAATTAAAAATAATCTCAGTTTAACAAATTCACTTTCGAAATGTATGTCAAGTTCAACGGCAAGTAAATCTCTGAACGTTGGATTTATTGGATTGGGAAATATGGGAGCACGAATGGCAAACAATCTTATTAAAAAGGTAATTTTTATCAAGTGACAATGTCATAATTTCATAATTGTGCCAAATTAACATTGTTGTTTTTTTTCATACATTTTTGTTTTTTCAATTCCATTATTATGATGGAGATAAATGAAGACTTGAAGAATATTCTGCGGTATTGTTGTTGCTCATTACAATAATAAATTTTCTTGAATGTTTGTTATTCTAAACAAAACTATTTCCTTGATTACGCTGAAAATAGTTTTATTTGACTTTCATTCTTGCTTGTTTCCTCTTAAAAACGAATAACAAATACGTATTTTTATTATCGCCTTACAATATTAAATAAACATTTTGTTTGTGCCGGAGTTATTTTGTTATTCTTTAAATAGATACAACATAATAAAGAAGATATGACGTAGGAAAGGAGGTGTGTGTGATCAAGCAAGCAACACTCTTATTCGAACTGCGTTAAGTGTGTCAGATATATTTTATTTGATTAGTTTTCTCTATTCCACGCGTAATTTCGTAGAAATGCGCACAATTAAAATAGATGTGAATGGGATTAATGAGAAACTAAAGTAAAAACTAAAAGCTAAAAAAACAAAAAAAAAAAATTATTACTGTATTGGATACAATTCATTTTCAGGGACATAAAATAAATGCATTTGATGTTGAAGTTGCCGCATGCAAAGAGGCTGAAAGCAACGGATGCAACATTCAAAATTCAGCCGAAGAAGTTGCACAGAAATCCGAATTTGTTATCACAATGTTGCCTAACAATGATATTGTCTATGATACATACGATAAAATGGTGAAAAATGGTGTCAAATCAAATACAATGTTTATTGATTCCAGTACAATTGATCCAAGTGTTGCAAAGAAGGTGTGCTTTATAATTCTTTTTCTTTTCTTTTGGTGATTAAAATCATTCGAATTCTTTACAAATTGAATATTTCATAATGAATCAAATTGCAATCAGTTATTATTTTCCTAATGAAATTCAATAATAATTTGTATATTTGTTGAATCAATAGGTTCAAAAATTGGTTAAATCAAAAGGTGCGTCATTTGTTGATGCACCAGTAAGTGGTGGTGTGATTGGCGCTGAGAATGCAACATTAACATTTATGGTTGGTGGCTAGGAGGAAATGACCCCTTTTTTATATACATTTCGTAGAAATTCGGAATATTCACGCGATATTTGAATATTTATGAGATATTTGTTTCAATAATACACACAATATCATAGATATTTAAAATTTCTAGTGAATATTCAATTCATTTTTATCAATAAATTTGTTATTAAGTTTTAAATTGAAAACATTGTCGCGATGGCAAAATAAGTAAGTATTGCTTAAAAATGAGATTTAGTAGCTGAGATCAAGTCAACATTCAACATGGCATTTACACATTTTTCATTTCTGCATCATTCAATTGTGAAATCTCAGCCGAACATTGTTTGTGGAAACATTTTTTTTTTTTTTTTTTGAAAAGTTTGCCAAAACTGTGAACCGACCAAAAACACAATTCCAGACGAATGGATTGGAAATGTACATCATACACAACGAAAAAAATAAATTGCATCAACACCAAAGCAAATAACCTTCAATTGTTAAAATCAACAAAAAAAACAATAGTTTGAGATGGAGATAATAATGCATCTCGAAAGATGATTTACAAAGAGAGGTGTATGCTGACAAATGTATAAATCAATTGAGATTTCAATCGTAAAGCTTATATATTGAAACAACGTCTTGCAGTAGAAGAGCAGTAAAGAAGAAGAAATACGTCCGAGGCATCCTCTAAGGGGTTAAGAGAGTTAAGTTGATTGAGATTAATGAAATATGATCGATAAGTAAATTTAAGTTTATTAATTTTTCATGTATTTTTGTCTAGCGAACACCTAAGAACAAATTGGCCTAGAATTGTTTTCCTCACATGATGCAGTATGATCTCAACTACAAATCTCAAATTTGAACAATATTTAGTCATATGTTTATCATATTTATGATATAGAGTATATTTACCAATATTCAAAATATTTGCTGAATATTTACAATATTTATTTATATTTTCTATTGTTGTTTCCCCTTAGGTTGGTGGAACAAATCATGAATATGATACAGTTAAAGGATTATTGGAATGCATGGGACAACGGATCACACACTGTGGCGACTATGGAATGGGACAGGCCGCGAAAATTTGTAATAACATGATGTTGGGTATCTCAATGATTGGCGTTTGTGAAACCATGAACTTAGCCATCAAGTAGGAAACACATTGAATGAATATTTTATATTCCGTATTTTCTATAATAAAAATACTTATATATTTAAATGCAGGCTTGGTTTAGATCCTAAAACATTTAATGATATCATTAATTCATCAACTGGAAGATGTTGGTCGTCAGAAATTTATAATCCTGTTCCTGGCATTTGTGCAAATGCACCAGCAAACAATGATTATAAAGGAGGATTTTCAACTGCATTAATTACAAAAGTATGACACGCTTTAATTTGATTACTGTATTAACTTTTTATGTTTGTCTTCAATTGAAAATTTGTTTTTTGTATTTTCCTTTCAGGATTTGGGTCTTGCATCTGGTGTGGCAACCGCTTCAAATTCCCCTATTCCAATGGGTAATATTTTCTTTAAACGATCATATTATTTCTCTATTATTATTCTCTCTCTTAACTTATTCATTTATTATTTTCCCACAGGTGCTATTGCTCATCAAATCTACCGAACATTAACATGCCGAGGTTTGGGCGATAAAGATTTTTCATATGTTTATGAATTTTTAAAAAATGAAAAATGAAAAGTGAAAATTATAAGTAAATTTTTTTATGAGATCGACTGCATTTCGCTTTTTATCAATATTGAGATTATACTTTTAATAAAATTACGAAATTTAAAAATGAAAACAAGAATGAAATAAAAGATTATTTCGATAAGAATTTTTATAATTCTTGGATAATGTTGTTCATTGTTTTTGTTATTTTTGTTATTTATATTGAGAAATGTGCCTAACTTCACATCTAATAAACATTTTAGACGATAACATCTGATTTTGACAGGCCAATAACATCTTAGTTTACTATAAAAAATAAAGGGCCACAAAATTGAATTCTATATTTAATTCATTTTATAAATCAAAAGTAAAGTGTAACTGGGTGATTTACTTATGGAAATTTTTTACGATGCTCCAACGATATTGTATAATCAAACAGTAAATGTCATCGTATAATCAATTAAAAACAACTGATGGACAACACTACATAATACGCTCAGATTGATTCATTTGCTTCTCATTTAATAATAAATTAGGTTACAATGTAGACGATTTTATTCAAAACGAACTCATTACGATATCTTGAATTTGAAGAAAAATTGCACTAATGATGAAATACGTCAATCATTTGCAAATCTATCAAAAAAGGTGTTAATATTTAAATATTTTTACTAACACAATTGATGTGAAAAAAAAAAAAATTTAATCAAATTAAGTACCAAATTACAATTATTACATTTACTATTTAGTATCATCCGGACACAAGCAAAGCTGGAAACACAGAACATAATTCTCGAAAATTTCAAGAGATTATGGAAGCATACAAAATTTTAAATAAGAAATCGTCTAGGGATGCATACGATGCTGAAATTTCAACATCACAATATGGAAATTACACGTATCCTCCACCAAGCTATTCGCATTATTCGTCGCCCCATCGACAAAATAGGCGATTTCATGAGGGATATAATTTTGAAGATTGGCAAGAGCACATTAAACATATGAACAGAAAGGAATATTCAAAGTAAGTTACGTTAATGACAAATTGAATGCAAACAATCGATGATATTTCTATACGACTATTTGTAAATACTCATAGAGATATCATTGACTGGATGCCAATATAATCGATTCAAACATGGTATTAATCATTGTCCACACTTGATGTACATATATAATTAACTGACACTACCAACAAAACTCGAACCATTGATTTACGAGTGAATTTCTTATAAATTTCAAATGTTTGTCATTGTTCAACTGCTGTTGACAATCTGCCATACCATGTCGTTAACCATACTTCGTAAGCATCAAGTAAAAATTGTGGATTGAAAAAAAAACTGTTTGAATAATCTTATTAATTAAATATTATTTAAAAAAAAAAAAAAATTCAGTCAATATTATCGATATAATCCATATGACAATCCATGGGCTCCACAAAATGTGTTGAAGAAAACACGAGTATTGGGTTTTCTTGTTTCATTTGTTCTATTTAATTTTCTCACCGTTCTCCTTGTGTATTCGTAAGTTACATTTTTATTTTATTTAGTTATAGATCAAGGATTCAATAACCTATTAAAAAAAACTCAAATATATATATATTTTTTTTTTTATATCAAGAGTATCGAGGCGAAATATCAATTTAAGAGATTTTCACACAGAACAAAGAAGAAGACACTTGTTCGAGTTACATAGGCATGGATTCCATGGTTCACAATTCGACAAAATAACTCCGAAGAGAGAAGAATAATGAAACATTTCTCTAATCTATCAAACTAAATTTTAGTTCTATTATAAAAGTGTTACAAGTTTTTTTTTATTGGAATCGATTGTTTCAACTTTTGTTAAAACACATTTAATAACGAATAAATCAACCATGTGAAATAATTTCTCAGAATTTAATTTTTTATTTTTTTATTTTTTTTGTATTTTGTTACATTCAACCAACGAAACAATGATTTGTACATGTTTGTTTTTTTTTTTGAGCTTTTATCTAATACAATGAGTTAAATCTGAACATTTTCCAATCAAAACGATATTTGGTAGTACAAATGTATTTTAAGGTTTTTTTTTGTGTAATTGAGGCTTTATTATGAAGAATTAGTATAATATATATATTATTCAAAGTATTGCCCATCGCTAGCTACTACTTTTTCCCATCTTTCTGGTAGCATATGGATTCCGCGCCAAAAGAACGACTCCTCTTTTGAGGACAAATATGAATCGACCCAATTTTTGACATCTTGAAATGACGTGAAACGTTTACCGGCCGGGTGATTCTGCATCGATCGGAACAAATGGTAATCATCAGAAGGGGCTATTTCTGAGCTATACGGCGGAAGGATTAGCATATTCCACTTGAGTGTTTCCAAGTAAGTTTTGCAACATGAGGCCGAGCATTAATGCTTGTCATGTTGCAAAATTACTTTGTCGTGTCTTAAAGCATATTCCGGACGTGTTTCGCTTAATGCTCGGCTCAATCGCATCAGTTGTAGTCGATAACCATCCCCCATGATGGTTTCATATGATGGGTTTAGCAGTTCATAATACACGACACCTTTTTGATCTCACCATATTATAGAGAATTACCTTGAAACCATGTCGATACTGTTTTTTGCTTGAAGTTGTCGTATTGAATCCACTTTTTATCGCCATTAACAATACGATGCAGAAATTCCTTCTTTTTGTGGCGTTGAAGCAACATTTCCGACATGCAAAATCGTCTTTCAACGTTTTTTGGCTTCAGTTCATGTGGTACCCAATTTCCATGCTTTTGAATAAATCCGGCTGCTTTCAAACGTAAGGAAATGTCTTGTTGTGTGACTCCCATTTATAATGCAAATTCTTCTTGCGTTTGACATGTATCTTCATCGAGCAATACCGCCAATTCTTCATCTTCGATTTTTTTGGGCCTCCCGCACGTTCTTTGTGTTCAACGTCAAAATTACCATTAAAGCAAATACATTTAAAGCGTCGAAAGCAGTATGAGATATTAGTTAACTTGTGTTTGTTGCGATAGAGCATGCTCAACATAAAATTCACGCAGCAATCGATAACTTTCAGCGGCTTTTTTCTTCCAATGGAAACAGAAGAGTAAAGTTTCCCGCAAATTGCGTTTCGTTGGCACAAAAGTTGACATTTTGAGAGCTTAAGAAAAAAAAAATATTGTTTACATTTTGGTGACGCTTTGATATGAAAATATTTGGTAAGATTAGGTACTAGTTACATCACCTCTTGAAAAATCCTTAAAATACATTTGTACTACCAATATTTGAATTTAATATTTCATTTCAAATATAATAATATTTAATATTATATATTTTATTTTACTTGTCAACAAAAAGGCTATGTCTTCAAACCGAATTCAAATAGTTTTTCATTTCTTCTGTTCATGGTTAGATAAAATGCATTAGGTAACTAATTCTTGAATTCGTTTTTGATAATTTTTTTCTGTTTAATGTTATTTTTATAATATTACAAATTACGTCTTTTTTAAACTCTGTCTGAGTGCTCATCCACTAATAGATGTTATGTGAAAGATAAAGGAAATTTTAACAATATATGCGGCCGGTGTGACAAAACCATTTCAAAATTCTTTCAATTAAATATATTAAGCTCTAAATTTACAAATTTTAATATACATCAATCACAATTATTTGTAAAAAAATGATCAAATTTGAAATCATTTATATCAAGATCATCACGATAAAGTTCATGTTTTCAAAAAAAAAAAAAAAAAAAAAAAAAAAATTCAACTCATACCCTAGGATTAGACTGAGAACGAGTATACGGAACATATCTTTTATTATTTCTTTCAGTTATTATATACTTAACGACAGTTTTAATATTTTTTTTTTTCAAATGTCAACATAAAATATTACCACTTTAACGAACAAAACAAAAATTGATAAAAAAAAAATTGTCTAGTCAAATTCTGTGGTTTTAATACATATCATAAATCAATATTTATTATTTTTCTTACGAAATACAATCACTGATTCAGTAACACTGTAAAAATTCCAACTTGGACCTTATTTTGTAGAAAATTATATGACTTTTGATGATAAGTTTTATGAAAACTATTTGGTAATAGTTGATGACATTGTCTTCTAATTATATGTAATGTAACAAGAGTTTTAAAAAAAAATTGTCAGTTTCCCTTTTTTTTTATTAAGCGTATGAACAAATAAAATAAACATTAAATTTAAGCCTACTGAGCAAATGAACAGATTGTAAGTTTAATTGTAATTGTGATTGTGATTGTGATTGTGTATGTGTTTTGATTGATGGCATTTTATGAAATGTATTTGATTTCAGTACATGCAGAATCAAAATTCAAAGACTTTTCAGGAAAATGACTAACGCATATAATTCAAAAATCTTGAATTGTTTTGTAGAAGATGGAAGACGCGGAAAGCTAATGAACCTCTTTTACCAAAATCTGAACGGCTTTATGTGGATCGGCTGGCAGGATTGGATTTACACCATCAACTTTATAATCAACAAATGGTAAAACATAGGTTTTTTTAAAGCCCATTTTTTCACATACACGTGCAGAATAATAGCTTGAGCATAATACTTGTATTACGGTAATTTTATTTTCACGCATATATTGCATACTTCTATTCATTAGCTTGCCAGCAACACCATAACCACGGTAATTCACATTCACCGATAATATTGTTGCATCTAAAAATTTCTCTATATCCGGATACAAATTAAATGTGCTGTAATGCTGATCAATGTATTCCATAAGTGTGAGAATTTTCTTGAATTGCGGATGTTTACATTCGGCTGCATAACTGTGGCATACTTGATCCGGTTTCTGTAGCAAAAAAAAAAAAGTTATTTCCTTTTTTGTTTTTGTTAAATTTGTACATTCATTGAATTTAATCCAATGAATTGTGAGAACGGAAAATGTTTTAGAAAGAGTCGGTTAATGGATTTTAATGCGACCATCATCATCATCATCATCATACGCCTAAAATGTGAATTTAAATTACAATATAATTGTTAAATTACCGGTCTCTTTACAATGCCATTCATGGCCACACCAATAATTTCACCACGTGAATTGAGCGCTTTGAATGAACACTTTTCACCAATATTCTTTGTTGCATACAACTCCAACTCCTTACAATCTCCCATATTGAGATATTGATTCATTGGCTCATCCTACATGAAAATCCATTTTATATTTATCAATTTTTTTTTAACATGATTAAAACACATTAAAATTATAATTAATTTGATGAATTAAACCAAAATGAAACCAAAAATAAATAAATAAATTTACCTTGAAGAAATACGTTTTCAGCATATTCAGAATTTCCTCCGTATCTTCCTCTTGAACGACTTCAACTCGAATTTCTTCCGTTTGATTTTGTTTGCTGGTGCTATTCACATCCTGTGGTTCGATTGTGTTTGACATTTTCTCAATCGTTTGGTCGGAAATTGTAAGCTTGATAAATATATGCAAAAGAAAAAAAAACATAAAATGAATACAGTGAGCAACAACTACAATGGGCGAATTATCGGTCATTACATATCTGTTTGATAAATCGTTTAAAATCAGATTTTTTTTTTATTAGAAAAGTAGGCATTAAATTTGCGAATAACTGATATGATTGGGATTTATTGATTAATTTTACATATTTTTTCAAAGTAGAGGCTACTAGATTTTTTTTAGTGTTGTAGTGATGCTCATACTTCATACTGTATTAAATACATACTTCTTTGAATCTTGTTTGAACATCGACATTTTGTCGATTCCGAATTGTTTCGGCCACACGAATGTTTGATACATTTTGGATAGAATTGGATGTCGGCACTTGAACTTTCATTTTTAACGGAATAAGTTTTTTAAACAAAATCAATTTTTTTGATTTTCACGTAAAAGAATGAAGAGCTGAATTTGAGTTGAAAAAAAAAAAAAAAAAAAATTCACCAGGAGAGAGTTTTTGCACAAAAATAATATTACAAATGCACTTGAGCTAATTAGAAATTGTGATTATGTTTTGAATTTATATGATTGAAATAAATTAATATCGATATGGTGAAAGACACACGTTCACATTGGATGTATGACCAGTGTTAAGTGTTGTATCCTTAACCACTTTCACGTGCAAAGGAGCGACAGCTAATGTTCCGACTGTCGTTATGTCGATTGGTTTTTATACTCGACCTGTGTGTTTGCACAGGTTTCGTTTCTCTCTCTCTTCGCTCTGAGCTATAAGCTGTTTTAACAGCAACGGGTACAGCTGCGTGCGCGATGTTGTTGTGTGATGTTTTTTTTTATCGTTGTCTTCTTTTACTTCTTCCTCTTCGTTCTTCGTATTTCAATTTCATATTTGCTACAGTTTGTATTGTTTTCAATTCCATTCAATTCAATTCAAGCGGTCGATGTTCGGTGTATTTACCTTTTTCTTTATTATTTTTTTTTTTTTTTTTTTTTTCGGAACGTTTTCTGTGATTTTCTCTTCTCTTTCTCTTTTTTAAAGGCCAGCTCTCATCTTTCCATACGAGACGCTCACTTTAGCTCTATCTTAATGTATAATAGTATTGCATTTAGAGTGCAATGCAGTTCAATGTTTGTATTGTATATTTGGTTCGAAGTTCTATTGTATTACGTTTTGATTTATTCGATTCATTCCGTTCAGGTTTGATTGTTTTCTATTGTATGATGTGCATGCATAGCCAATATAAATAAGTATACGATTGTACACCCAATTAACAGTAATTCATCCGGTTAAATGTAAAATGCTTGATATATTTTTTTTTCTTTTTTTTTCTTTTTTTTTTCTTTTTTTTTTTCTTTTTTTTTGTACGTAATGACCCTTAATCTGATCCACTTAATGTTTATAATCTGAACTGACTGGATTACTCTGGAATAACAATGAACGGAAAATGGGATTTTCACAAAATGCTTAACAAATTTACATCAACAAATTGTGTCAATTTTCTCATGCTAAACTGGTTGATGAGAGCTTTTTAGTTCACTTTAATTTGATTTGTACCATGTAATGAGTGTTAACTGGGTTTATTTGAAAATTGTACAGAAAGAAAGAAAGAGAAAGCTAACGATTGAGCAATGTTGAGAGAGAAAGAGCAAAACAACGACGTCAAGATAGTGAAAGAGGGACAGATAGAAAAAAAGAACAAACTTCACTCAGAATTAATCAAGATACGATTGGATTTAGAAGATGCCTATAATTAGCAATCTTTGTTTTCCTAGAGAATAATTCGTTTTTTTTTTTCTTTTTTATTTCAATAATGTAATCGGTGGATTTTATATGTATGAAAGTGAATTGATTTGATTTGATGACATTTGATTATTTGTACCAAATTCGATAATGTTTGAGGGCATTAAAAATGCCACACCGGATGTGAGACAGATCGATTGCATTTGAATTGGCTATAGATTGAGTAAATCAATTGTTTGTAAAATCATCATGTGTTGATTGTTTCGATGTGGGTGCCCTAAATCTCCTCTCAATTTAATGAAACTCAAAAAATTAAATGGGGTCCTCCAATAAAAACATCGATAAACAGAAAACAGAAAACATACACAATCGATGATTTCGCTCATTTTGTTTCTCATTTTATTTGTTTGTTTTTGTTGCTGCTTTTTTGTGATTTTTTTTTTATTATTTCATTGAAGATTACCGTATCTTTTACAAAAAACGATTGATAAATAGGAAATTATATTGCGAATGACGTTAAATTGTAAATATTATTGGTTTTTACCACAAAATCATCAACAATATACATTAGTTAATTGCGCGTCAAAGCATTGCCGATCAAATGTGCGTACATAAAATTACTCATAATATTTGATTTGAAAAAAAAACCACAAATTGGGAGAAACCAAGCATTTCCGACAGGTTTGGGAAATAATAATGTATTTCAAGTGTAAATGGAGCGATAAAAAAATTGGAAAATTTTTTTTTTTCCATAGTTTCCACTGAAATTAAACAAGAAATTACAAAATAAATAAAATAAAAATGCGTCACAGTCACAACGATTGAATTGTATATGTTTCTCCCATCTCATGTTTGTGGATTTTTTTTTTTCTTTGTCATTTATCTGCGTATCAAAGCGCTGTATCATGAATGCCTAAAGGTGTGACGAACGAGAGATGTATTTGACCTATCTCAACCCAATCAAATAATTACCTTAACACACGTTTTCTTTGTTGCTATAAAACAGAACCAGTTCTTGATTGCCGAGCTTTGTACCAACGCTCACTGTGAGATATTTTTAGCATCTGTAACCAAGATACAATGGCTTAAATTTTACACATCTGTAAATTACTAGACTTTGTTGCTAATGTGATATGTATTGTGTATTGTAAATGGCATCATTTGCTCATTTTATTTTCGCAAATCTGCAGAAAGTTCTTACGGATGTCCACGAATGTCTATGACGTACTTTTTAAACCTAGCGATGGTTTTGTTTAGAAAATGACAGAAAATAGCCTTAAACAAAAAAAATCTTCACTATGATAGAATATAGATTGTAGATATTTTGATTCGGTCAGTCTTCTTGAACTAAATCACAGAATCAAAGCGTTGAATGATTTTGTTCTAGAATATAAGCATTTTAATCAAAAGATAACTAAAGGCTTCATATATTCGGGGGATTTGTGTTGTTTGCAATTTTTTTTGTCTGCTCATTCTCTCTCTCTCTTTATCTCTCTTTCTCTCTCTCTCTCTTTATCTCTCTCTCTCTGATTCCTTTCTCTTTCTCTCTCCCTTTCCCTCGCTCAACATTGTTTGCTTTGTTCAAGTAGTATAATTAATCTGTGACGATTAACATTTAACGATTGATTTTATTTTCGAGACATAATAGAGACAGTAGTATATTATCTACTTTAAACGTTCAATATATACTTTTTATCAATTTTTTTTAAATCCAGTATTGTTTTACGTGAACATTTAATCGATAAGGGATTTTTCAATCGTTCAAACGTAAATAAGAACGTCAATCAATTTTCATGGAATTGAATCGAATCATATCATCATTCAAGTTTCGTTCGTATTGTTGGAATGGACCTAACAAACTGCATTTTATCTTGTGTTTTTTTTATTTTTTAGCCTTATTAACAAAGTATGTTTGTTTATTTTTCAGTTCAAAAAGTCAAAATCCATGCAATGTAAATATAAATTAATTATTCTATTTCGAATGCGAAATAATAAAATGTTGTGTGTCAAAAAGAAGCCATTCGTTATAAATACCTTTTTCATTTGCTGTGCAATTTATATATATATACAGTCAAACCTCTCGATAATGGAAACTCTCAATAGTGAAAATCCTGCACTTAGTGGAATTTTTTTTTTAACGGTGAGTTTCTCGAACAAAAATACCTCTCAATAGTGGAAGTTTTACCTCCAGATAGTGGAAAATTTTTGCGGGTCTTGAATTTTTTTTTGTTGGAATTTGATTCAAAACCGAATCAATTTCGCTCAATTTAGAATATTCACAAACATTTTATTCCTCTTTGCTCTCTTCAGCTCAGCTGTTTTCTCTCTTGATTTTGTATAAACTCAAGATAAGACAATGGACTTATTCTTTTGGCCGGCGATAGAGAATGGTTTCGTTTGCATTTTCGCTCAAACTCGACAGATGAATGTCACATCCATATCGATGTTCCATATCGAGCGTGAATGTGAAATCAATAAGTTGCATTTCAGTCATGGCTCCTCCACAGAAAAAAGGATAAAAAATTGTATTTGAAAACTCATTTGAGCTAAAAAATAAAATAAAAACCTCCAGATACTGGAAAATGGTAAAAAAATTGTATTAAAACCTCTTTTTAATGGAAACTCTCTCTAGCGGAAAACTCCAGATAGCGGAACTTTTTTTTTTGACCGTTGCGATTCCACTATCGAGAGGTTTGACTGTATATATATATATATATTGTGTGTTTGTGTAAATGCATAAAATCTTTTGTGTTTTTTATTCAGGCGCACTCAATCTATTATTGGAACTGATTAACCATTTTGAATGTGTACATGGAATTAGCTGTGTTGGAATTAAATAGATCTGCAATTGCATGAATCGGGGGGGTCTATTTTCGTGACTGTAAATCTCAACCGGAATAGCGGCAGTAGATTTATAGATTCCAAATGCAATTAATGAAAGGGAAAAATACATTGTTATTTATGCGAGAATTGGAATTTGTCTGTATGTGTGATATAGTTTTATAATATATAAATCGGCGCTCAAAGGCGGTTAAATCAGACTCGCGAAACAAAGAAATGAATGCAACACCTCAAATTACCTTACTGGAGGAAGTTATAATTATGGATAAAAAAGAAGAAAAAAAAAAACGACAAAAATAAACACAATAAATATGCTTATACTTATAATGAGTATTATAACTCAAGCTTAAATATACACATGACTGAATTAATGAAAATCGTGACAATTATTTTTTTAATGGTCATATCAACATGACCATATAATGTAATAAACGCACTTGTTTCATGGCTATAAATTGATTTTTGCATCGCACCAATGTTTCATTGAAGTATAACTACATTCGTTTTAGTGAACGGTGATAAAAGATGCTCTACTAATAGCAATTCATTCATTAAACCGCCAAAAGACAATTGACAATTGTAAATATTCGACATTTGAAATAAAACATTTTCCAACGTGTGGACGAATATGCGCGCCATGGATTTGCATTTATAACTTATGACAATAAAGTGTTTTGAATTAACATTTTTTTTTCTTTTTTTTTTGAGATTTTGATATAAATAAATAAATAAAATTGATAAATCTATTTTACCCTTTTGAAATAAGCCCAGAAATTGTGGGTCAATTGACACACATTTCCAATGTAGTTTATTCTCTCCTTTACTCATTTTTTTTTATTCTCTCTCTCTTCTATCTCTCACTCTAATTATAATTCCATTATTTCTGCTTCTTCCCTCTTGTGCTTTCGTATTTTCAGTCAATATTCCGCTTGAATCCGAATCAAGATAATTTTTCGATGCGCGTTTCGTTTCATTCGAGACTGGCCTTATTTTATTTGGTAACCCTTTCCGATTTCAACAGATTTTATACACATAGTGTGTTTAAGTATATTCCCTATCAAACTAAAACTAATAATTAGCATTCAATATACACTGTAAATAATAATAATTATTTACAATACAAGATCAAGAGAATAAAACCTTATTCGAAGTCGCTTTTTCTTCTAAAGAAAATTGCTTTTCTGTTATCTTGTTTTATATACTCAAGAATTGCCATTCAAAATACAACAAAAGTAAGAATAAAAACAAATAATATAGAAAATACTGCTGGTTTCAAAAAGAAACTGACCTATTTTTTCATATTCACCAACTATGTAAAAGTTAAATGTTGAAAATTTATATTCTCGCTGTGTCCATCTTTTTCTTTCTATCATTTTATTTCAATTTATTTCTTCATTTGACTTGAATCTCTGTATTTTAGATGAATTTTCCGTCATATATTCCAACCAATATAGCAAAATATTAACGAAAAGAATAACTAAAAGATTCTAATAATATTCTTATAATATTAGAAATAAGATTGCTTTAATTCTAATTAAATCAAGAAACAATATTTTCGTTAGATAAATTCTGTCGTATTTTTGTATGTGCTGACGAAAGTTACGAAAAAGTTTGTTAATTATATTTTCACAAATGAGACGATATTTCCAATTATTTTAGCATTATAACTGTACCATTGTAATAAGGGTCAGATTGTCGTTAATCTCTTTTTAACAAAGCTTTTTCTGAAGGCAGTTGAAACAAATTGATTCGTATTGTAGAAAAATAATGAAAAAATTGCTCACACACAGACATAAATGTGATGCTGCTGCTACTGCTGCTGCTGCTGTTGTTGATTGAGCCGAACACACGACCTAACATTGTCAACCTCATTTGTCAGTCGTTTTATTTAAACGCTATGGAAATTATTACAATTGACATAATGTACTTCATTTTCAACATTATTGTATCTCAATAAGATTTGTATGGAATTTTCTCATTTCAATTGAATACAATTTGTCTGCCTCTCTCCCACATATAAAACAAGAAAATGATGAAACAAAGACGATTTTTTACAATCAGACACCGTATAAATGTATCCATTTATTCTGTTCAAAGCTTGTATAGGATTTATGTTTTTATATTATCATCATTATAACAAATTCCCGAATAAAATTATTATTATTATTATTATTTTTTTTGTTTTTTTTTGTTTGTGTCTGCATAAAACGAATTTATTAAACCAATACCTTTTGTATAGAATGTAAATTGAAATGAAAGAAATGTAATGGAATTGTTTTTAAGATTCATCATACTGATAATACATCAACAGTTTCATTATTGATATCATTGTCAATGAGTTCGATATCTCTGGGTGTAATCGGTGCCTTGTTGAATTTTTCTGGTGGAAATTCATTATTGAAGCCCGCCTGTGTAGATTGCAGTGATGGTAAAGCATTCAATGATGGAATTGGCGCTGTACCAGATGCACCGACTGGATTTTGACCAGTAAATAAATTAACAAATCTTGGAATAAATGTATTAAAATTATTAAATAGCATGCCCAGCAATTGTATAAATTGTTGCGTGAAATTGATGCCACTATTCACGGATTGTGTAGTCATTGATGCTGATTGTCCAGTCGATGTTTGTCCATGTGCTATTTGTTCAACCGTTGCTTGTGATGTTTGTCCATTCGTTGTCTGTCCATGATTTGTCCAACCATTGCCTGTTTGTTCGGCCGTCGATATTTGTTGTGGTAAATTTTGTGACTGTGGCAACGGTACACCAAATACAAATTGTACCAAAATTATGGAAAACACAAAAAAAATTTTCTTCATTGTTACGAAAAAATATTCTCAATGAGTTCTTTATCTTTTGAAATCTTTAAAACAACTGAATACCAAACGTTTGCTCGCTCACAATTTAGGCACCCATTTAATTGCTCAATTTGTCAATAGAAGTAAAAATCAGTAAACAATCTTGATGTGCATTATTATATTAATTGGCGTCTAATTGCAAACACATGTTTAAAATACTTGTAATATTTGCAATCAATCCAATTTTTTTTTAGCAGAATCACTATAACGGATAAAGTATTTTTATTTGAAAATTGTCATCTTGTCACGAATATACATTGAAAATGTAAGCAAACTTACAAACAAAAATAGAGAAAGAGGGAGAAAAAAATGTTTAAATTAATGTAAATATAGAATGAACGTGTTTATTTCAGTGACAACGCATCTGTAACACGTTAGTTCGGTACATAAAAATGAGAATTTCACCTCGACCTACCAAATAATGTTCTTGGCAGAATATATTCTATTTGTTTTGTAAAATATGACTTTATTGACAGAATTCCAGTTGGCATTTATTCATAACAATTTGGGAATTCTTAATCATACGTTTTAGAGATTTTTTTTTTCTCTTTATCACAACTGTACCTTTCCATCCAAATCTCTATCACGTAAATTTTTCAGAATTATGAAGGAAATGTGAATCAATGTCACTTTAATTGTCACCTTTTGCTTACATCCAACTGAAAAATTATCATATAAATCAATTATGAAAAGTTAGTGATGAATGTGCTTCGAATTTGCATTATTTATTTATATATAATACATTGTCACTATTGGCCTGAAACTAAGCATTATTTTAAATATGCCCTTACTATGTTTCGTTATTGTTACAGAAAACAATATATATATTTTCAATATTTGTTAGTTTGTTATTAGTTCGGTAAGTATAATATGTCAATTGAATAGAGACAAATTTTCTCAATGACATTCCGAAATAGATTTTAGGCGGAATTTTTTTTTTTATCAACATATTTGTGTGAATATCGAATTTTGTTGACATTGAAAATTTAAAGAAAAATTGATTTAAAATAAACAGAATAATAAATAAACTAAATAATGATCTAAATATATGGCCGTATATGGCACAAATGTTCAAAATATATAGGACAACATTTTGCGATATTTGATCATCTGAATCATAGAAACACATGTTGTCATTATGGTCAAAATAAATTTAACAACAGTTTGAGCCAATGCATATCTCTTTTAAGTGCATGCTAACATGTCAATCTTTCTATGAAAAATGGCTTAGAACTCACGATAGTCAAACATAGATTAAGAAGAACAATTATTCTCTTTCTTTTTTTTTCTTTTCTTTTTCTCTCTCTCCAATGTCATCTCACACACTTTATAAGTCTCGAAAAAATATAATGAGCATTTGAAGGAAATTATTCTTCGTTTTTTTTAACTGCTGCACATAATCATAAAATACAGACAATCATTTCGATATTCAAAAAGTATTGAGTTAGAAAAAGAAATATTGCATTCGACTTTGGCAACAATATAAAATATGATGAGAAAAACTATTCTCACATTCGAGGTTTCTAAAATCACGTTTATATTATACGGCACGTATTTTGAATTCTCATAAATAATATCTGTTATTGTTGGTGATTTTTGTTATTTTTGAAAAGTAAATGTCACAAATGTAAATTAATTGGCAATTTTTGCAATTATACATCGCAGACACTAAAAGTGTTAATCACTTTCACATTCACTTGGATATTGCGGAACAAATTGTGATTTATTGAAAAAACCAATGAATTGTTTACGTTTTTGTACAAAAGATTTGGTTGAATTTAATAAAATTGACTTACGACAAATGCAATATTCCTTATTTCTTATTTTTAACACACAAATTTAAAATAATCTATTAATACCCTTTTATAAAAAATATAAATGTTTATATTTAATTTATTTCAATTTATTTCAATTTGAAAACAATGATCGAATGAAAAAAAAAAACGCACGAAAACTTACCGAGGAAAACAAAAATAGGCAGCAAAATTGAAAACGTTATTTATGCTATGGACTGCAGTGACTGTATGAATACTATATGCTCCAATTCGCATGGCAAACAAACTAACATTTGATATTTTACGAATCGAATGATGTTATATAGCCAAACATCCAGACTACTGATAATAGTTTAACTCTCAATACATTGGACTCGCTTCCATACAAAAGTGGAAACGGACACGAAATTAACTAACATTTACAATCACGGCAATGGAAATAGCATCCACAACGACGTCCACGACAATGATAAACGGCTACTGCCGCCATCCCATGTATGAAACGAATTGAATAATTTGATATGTGCGATAACAAAATCAAAACCACTCTATCAGCTTAATTTAAAATACCTTTTATTTATTTCGTTTATTAAATTGAGTGAATAGAATCGTTGTTTTTTTCTTCTCCTTTTTATTTGATTTTATGTATAATTTGTCAAATTATTTGCATAAGATATTATTTGAGGGGTGCATTGTTATCAAAAACAAAATATCAACGGATTGAGAAAAAAAAAGAACCCCTCTGATAAGACGGAAATTGGCGGATCCAATGTAATCAAATTAAATTTAAATTTAAATTTAAATTCACATTGAACTGTTTATATTTGGAATATCATTTACTGATCAATTTAAGTTTCATTGCTTTTATGAAAAAAAAATAAAAACTTGTAAATTACTAATTTCATTCATAAAAAATTCAAATATTATTCAATTAAACATTAATTATTTACAGTGATTTAACTTTGACACGTTCAAAAAAATCAACTTTTGTTGGTTCCCAAAAGTTCAATCGGTATCAAAGGTAACTTTGTGCCCAATATTAACATTGTATCTAAACATTTCCAGGAATAGTTGATTGTTTATTTCAATTTCAAATATCAATACATAGAGTACAATGTGTTTGCATTCCGTTGCTGTGAACGTGACAAAATTCAAAATTGAAATCACATCAATGTGCAAAGATGTTCTCTCCAAACGGCAAAAATATTGAAAACATTATACAATTTGTCCTATGGCAATCATTCACCTACGCGCATTTTACCATTTTATTTACATAGAACCGTTTGGAATTCTCAAAAAGAATTCCAAGCATTCCGAAAAAAAAACACGACAAACACAATCCCCAACGAAAGCGGATGAAAATGCATTTTTAACTACAATGTCGACATGAAACAAATCATGGACAAATGTATTTGGAAAAAGAGAAAAAAAAGAATTAGAGAGAGAGAGAAAGAGAGAGAGAACATATGAGAGAAAAGGAAAACTTTGTTTACAATGTGACACCAGAGTTTATTTTTGGATACAAACGGAATTATTTATTATTAGAAGTTTTTATTTTCCTCCAAACTCTTTCGAAAATTTGTGATGTTTTTCTGTTTGAATTTCATTTCTGAGTTGAGCCAAATAATTGCTTTTTAATTAATTTTTTTTTTTTCGTCGATTGTAAACACATTCATTCAAACATCTTTTATTTAATTAAAATTGTATATGATTCGTAATTGCATCAGTCGAATAAATTGAAAAAAAAAAAAACATATTCAAATGTCAATTTCATATGAAAATTAATAGAGCAAATTGCTAATGGCCTAGAACCAGATCAACAACATTAGTTAAGCTCAATAAATGAAACCGATTCAAAAGGAGATACAGCAAAATAAAATGTACTTACTCAAGTGAAAATTTGTGCCTTTTTTTTGCGTAATTAGAGTTTTATTCTAGTTTTGATGTGTTCACTGGGTTGTGAGTTCAAAAATATGCAACTTCAAAATATTGAAAATCGTAACGAAAACGGTCGAAAAAAATTCATTTGGTTATTTAGTATGAATACAAAATTCTCAACATACTACTCAGTAACATACTTCCTAGTTTTCCGTCGTTCAAATCAAAACTAAATACAGCGATTGCCATATGTATGTATATGTGTAACTGTTTGTTGCTTTATTGTAAGCATTTCAAAAACGACAACAGCCAACGACAGTTACATAAACGATAAAAAAAAAAGAAAAACAAAATAAATGTATGAATTCATGTACACATATTAGGGTGACTAAATATGTTCCATCTCTTTCGCACATACACGACTATTGATATGATGCAAACTGCTTGTTGGTGTGTGTGTGTGTGTGTTTATCGCTTTGGATTTTCATAAGCTACAATCAAATACGAATTTCAATACGAAATAAATTTTCAATAAATCTAGAGGATTTTATACTAAATTATCATAGTAAATATATAGTGTTAAATGCGTAGAGGATCGTCACAGAAACATTTTGCCAATATAAAAAGAGAAGAAATCCCATTTGATCCAATGTAAACAGTTTTATTGAGTAAAACAAATACATTCAAATCAATGATCCGAATAGATTTAATGGAATTTAAAGAAAGGTTCAATTTTCAATTTGAAATTATGTGTTTGTTGATCGTAAGAAAAATGTGTCACCCTAACCGTACATATATGATATAGCATCCAATAGGGATACGTACAAATTTTCCTTGTTGGAAAATTGTATGGCCTGCGTCGTATACATACAAATGCGCGACTCAATCGTATTTACTAAATACTATTTAGGTATATTATGGCCGAAAATCCATTATCGATTCAAAAAAAAAAAAAAAGAGAGAAGAAAAGAAAAAAAAATCGTTGGGAATATGTGCTTGTGTCTTTATTGAGTTTTATTTCTGTTTGTTTTTGTTTTGCATGTGCTTTTAACTCTCCCCATTTTTTGGGAATTTTTTCATTTTCAAAGCAACGATTTTTAATGTTTATTGTTTGCAATGTGTATATATAATTTGTTAACGTTTATAATAGTATTGAAAATGTAATATGAAGTATAAAAAGATGCAAAAATATTTAAATGAATTGTCTAATTCTCACATGGTTGAATAAAAGACTCATATTAAATGAAAATACATTCATCAATAGGTCGTTCCTAGTGATTTTTTGTTTTTTTCTTTCTTTTACCGTTCATTTTCGGAGTATTTATTAAAATGAAAAAAATAAAAAAACAAAAAATCACTTCTTCTCTCCTTCTATCTCATTCGCTCTATTTAGTATGGTCGCTAGAGAGGCGACCGATAAACATCTTCAGTTTCATTGTATTTAATAAATGATGGATAGAACATGACTTACTACTACCTCAACAAATGCACTACTTCTAAACCCATCATCATCATCGTCAACAACAACATCCACCATATCGTAGTGTCGTGTGTCTAACTTTCTCTATATGGCATTTGGCCCCTAAAGTACAAAAGTAGCAACATGTCTTTCACATGAAATTGACATTTATTGTCGATGCCATTCTGTTCATATTCATGCACGTTGAATGTGTAGCACCGTTCTAGTGAACTGCTACGACGACGACGACGGCGATGTCAGAATGACTGTTTGTTCTCTTGAATTGCAAATATAAATAAATATCACATTGGGTTCGGGGGAGGATAGTAAGCCGAATGGGGCTTGCGATGTTCGTTTTGAAAATGTTGCTGTTCACTCTCAATCGCACTCTTTTACTTTTTTTTCCCACAAGATAGAAACAGCAGAGTTATTTAAAATGAAAAGAAAAATGCAGTCATATATCGACGCTTCACAAAACGAAATTCTATCTCTTTCTTTCTCTCTCTCTCTCTCTCTCTCTCTCTCTCTCACTCTCTCTTTCTCCTTTTTCTCCTATATATAGATCGATCCATATACTCACAGTGATGTGAGCCCGTAAGATGGAATAAATTCATATGGAAAATCATTCAAATCAACCAAGATAACGATAATAGCAGGAGTAGTGTAAAGCAGAGTAACGTAAAGCAGAGCAACAGAGCACTGGCAATCGCAAATTGAAAATGGAAAGAAAACACCACGGCGATGTTTATAAAATCGGTATTATGTTTTCTGAGATTTATTGTATACACTTATTCATCTCCACCATCCTCTTTGTACAATATCAAATGTTAGCATAAGCGATACGAAATGTGTATGAACGAGAAAGCGAATATTTTTTGAATGACACTCAACATCCATCCATCCATCCATCCATCCATCCATACATCTCTCTATTCATGCACAGTTATGTACGCATATTGTGAGCACTACTCAGATTGTGTTCTATGTTCTCTCGTATGTTATATACAGTGCAATCAGATTGTGGAAATTGTTTCAATACAGTATATTAGTATTCCAATCGAGGTTTGAATTATATTACTCGTTCTGCCTTTTCTCTCAAGGCTTTTTGCACATCTTTTAAATCAACTTCGCTATCGGTGCAACTCGTAGCTCACAAACATTTTACCAATAAATAGAATGAAATGGGGCGATAGTAAGCGGAAGAAAGCAAAGACGGGAGGGTCTACAGGGAGAAAAAAAGCCAAACATCATCAACAACAGCCAACCAAGCTCATATACAAAATTACGGGAGAGCAAAGGACAACAATGTAACAGAAACAGAAACAGAAACAGAAACATAACTCTATACAAGCAACAATACAATGTATATATGATAAGATCTGATTTCAAGAAACCCACCAATTCACCCCATCCTACCTTGTGCTTTGCACAGCACAAACGGCAATAGTAGCGCAATACCATTAACAAATCCATAATCTACATAATTGAAGCGAGAGAAAACACATTGGTTTGAACGCATGTGCGGATTTTTCTCTTTTTTTTTTCTCTCCCTCTCTTTTTCTCAGTATTTGTCTATGCTATGTTTTGCTTTGCTTTTTCTAGCTGATTCAATGATTGAATTTTTTTGCCGAAATTTTCTATTACTTGTTCTCTCCTATTCATTCGCATAAGTAATCATTTTTATCTTAATTAAATATGACATGAATATGGAATTAATTTTTAAATCGTGGAAGTGGACAAACACTTCTAATTGAGCTGGTTGTTTCAAATATTGAACTATTTGATTGATTTGTCCAAATTGTCATTGCAAATAAATTGATATTTATGAATGCAAAAAGCTTTCTAAAAGGATAAGAAAAAGGTGAAGAGACTCATCGAGAGTGTCTCCACCCACTGTAAATGAGAAAGATAGAAGAAAGTGAAAGCAAAAATATAATTCCCAACGGGTATCATTTTGATTCACGAATTCACAGAAATGTTATAAACATTTAGTCTAATAACATTCAATTTGTTTGTTTGTTTGTTTTTTTTTTTTTTTTAAATATTGTATCGTGAAAATCTCAAGAAAAAAGCACAAAATTATTACCCATTTTATGTACAGTGTACATGAAACAGCTGCTTCGCGTTCACAAAATGTTCTACTGCATATGATCCACTGACACACAATAAATGCACGAATAAAGTAAGCTCTGGGGAATTGTTGCGAACCGAAAAGCGAAAATCAAGACAAATAACTCTCAACAAACAGCAATCACTGTACACAGAAATTATACTTCCTTTAGTAAACGATTTAACACCTGATCTTTTGTTTTTTTCATACGAAGAGAAAAACCAAATGTTTCTATAACAAATCGATATCAATAATTTTCATATTGTGTTGTTATCCGTAAAATTTTCAATGTATACAATTGAAAATAAGACGAAACACACAAAAAATTAACAAGCTTCTACTCTCGTTCCAATACGAACACTTTAATATTGAGTTAGACGCTTCGGAATATGGGCCGATGCCCGAAATGGAGAAAATGAACAGGGTGAAAGAGAAAAACACAAAGGAAAAAAGTGGAAATGAGAATAAAACACGTGGCGACGCATCGACATCTGGGAACATTGTATTGCGCTATGTATTATGAAGGGCATATTATGCGTTCCGCACACTATATAATATATTTTCTCAATTTTTATTTCTTTTGCTTCATCCATATTATACGAAATATTAATATTTATCATCGTCATCACAAGGAAATGCAAAATGAGCATTAAATCAATTGAAAACATATACATCCCGCACAAAATGTGAGCATAAATTTTATGGAAAATCAAATGAAACATTGTCATGAATTAAGACAAATGTGCTTTTGAGTATGTAGACATCAACACTGAAAGAGAGGGAAATTGGTTGGTTGTTAGAGCGAGCGAGAGAGCGAGAGAGCGAGAGAGGGAGAGAGCGAGAGAGCGAGAGAGCGAGAGCGAGAGAGCGAGAGCGAGAGAGCGAGAGCGAGAGAGCGAGAGCGAGAGAGGGAGGGAGATGGAGAGAAAGAGAATGAAAGAAAGAGAGAGAGAGAGAGAGAGAGAGAGAGAGAGAAAGAGAGGCGATAGGCAAAGCACTCCATTCAGCTATATGTTATGTTATACACAATAAAGCTTAATGTGATTGTAATTTAAGTATGAGCATATCAAGTCGAGTTGTATTATTTATTTTACGAATACGCTTGTATTTGAAAGTTTGCTCTTGAGTGTTTTCTTAATTTGAGCTTGATTGCAGTGTATTTATTGTATTTTGAATTCACATGGATAATGGCAGTATATAAATATTATAGCATAAATATAAACACAATTCAACCGGATATTTCATTTCGATGACTGGCGACACTAGTGTAAATTGTTTGACTTCTTGTATAAACCAAATTGGAAAACGTGCATCACCACAAATTTGGCCAATATTATGTGCTGATTGTGAATATTCTCACATTCATCACGAATGCCCAGCATTTGTCGCAAAATTTCACGAGTCATTACGAAAATGATTAAATACTACATGGAAATTGATTTTTAAAAGAAAAAAAAATTGATTCTTTTTTGTTCCATTTCTAAAGATTTATTTTACTGTATACGCTGTTGGGTTAGCTATTCATCAACTAAATTATCATACCGTTAAAAGCAAAACAAACAACACAAAGATTTTTCTTCGTTTGTCATATTTGTGACATATTTCTCCATACTAAATCCTCAATCCATTTTATGTACATAGCAACATTTGTATATACAGCTGGTGTATTTTCAAAGCCACAAGATTTTCCAAAAGATGTTATCCCAATGACACTGTATACACAATGAGGTTTTGCAATTATAAGCTAAAAAAAAAAGAAATCCTATTCATTTTCTTCTTGTGAAAGGGAAAAGCAAAGTGAAAATTTTGCTTTGAATCAAAGGATATTCCTTGTGTAAACGAAATTTTTTGTCAAGTGCTGCACTTTCGTAAGGATTTCAAAGGAATTGAGTTTTACTACAAATTATTATCTTCGCTAAATATACAAACCTGAAGTGGGCCACCTGAGTCACCTTGACCTATGATTATTCAACAAAATAGCACAATTTCAATGGAATTAAATTTTTTTTTTTTTTTTTTTTTTTTTAGTGAACTTGCATGTATCTTTATTTCCCGACAAATCTCCAGCGCAAAACTGTGATTCAACGATACCATGCCTCATAAATCGATTTATCTGGTTGAGCAAAGAAGAAGAAAGAGAAAAAGAACAGAAGAAAACGACAAAAAAGGGGAAATAGGTGAAGATGAAGTAGATAGAGAAAAAGAGAAATAAAAAGAGTAAGAGAAAAAAGAAAAAAAAAAAAAACCGAAAAAAATAATATTCATTTTATAAAGCATATATATTATAATGAATATTACCCGATATGTTCCTTTGCATACGTTTAATGAAATTTTGTCGAGTTGAACCTTCAACAAATCATTACTACCGACCATGTGCTCTAAGATAAATCCGATTTGAAAGTAGCTTTCCATTATTTCAAAGTCGAAAACTGGCATATACGAGCAAATTAAATATTAATAATAAAACATAATTACCGGTCGATATAAGACCAAAGCCTGTGGCAATCGCTTTTGACCATTCAATATTACTATTCACATTGATACAAGCTGGCCGAATGAATTCATTAAAATAGACGCTATGCGCCAATCTCATTATGGCAATATCATTATACTTGCTATTTGGCATGTAATCTGGATGTGAATTAATTTTATCTATTCGAATAACATGTGTATGATCGTCATTGGTAATTAAATTTATTGATCCTAATCGTGCAACTCTCGCAGGACCTCTAATCACATATTATTAAACTTGAATTCAATGTGAAAGGGAATTATTTGATACAAATTAAATACGATTTAAACAAACCTGGCTCGATCTTTTGCACAGTGAGCTGCTGATAAAATAAACTTTTCTGATATCAATGTACCGCCGCACAAATATGCCAAATCGTTTGCATAGCCAAAACCAATTGCTGCCATATGTGGAAATTCCGTACGATCGACTTTTGTGCCACCAATTATTAAGGGAATCATCAATGAATCACATTGTGCAACACCATATTTTAAATTTGTTAATTCTGATATTTCAAGTGCATATTTTGTGTACTGGTTACACTCTAAAAGTTTATATAATTGAACAATAATTAATTATCTACAAAAATAAACCAGAGAAAATGGATGAAAAACAAAAAAAAAAAAAAAAAAACAAAAAAAAAATGAAAAGAAAGAGGAAAATTAGATAAACGAATTTTCAAATTGAAAATAAATAGAATTTAGAAAATAATAATAACGATGAAGGATGAAAATCCCTAGGGGAAAATGACTCTTGCAAATCTTTTCAAAATTTTGGAGAAATCGAAGCATTTTCACGAATCTTACGAGTCTTACGAATCTTCATTTACATGTGAAGTTGACAAAGAGATTTGCAATTGCGAGCGTATCTATGCGCATCTTTTTAACACATAATCAAATGCGAATTCATGCGAATCTTTTATTCATTTTCAAGTATAATACGCGAATCTTTAAATTTTTGATCATATTTTTGTAAATAAATTGGGATTCGCTGCGAGTCATTTCCCCCTAGGAAAAACCGTTAGTTTAAAAATAGAGTTTATATTTGAACGTGGAAAATGTGAAAATGCTTTACTTGTTTTAGCTAATTCTCCGATATTCCAACCAATAATCATGGAAATAATATTTTGAATGACAACAAGAGTCATGAGAATTCTAGTTAATTCAGCCATCTCTTTGAAAAATCACAAATCAACTAAACGATTCATCAAAATAGAAACATGAATTTGTGGCTTAAAAAAAAAAAATACAAACATGTTCTCCCATTGTTCAAATTTTAATATGCATTTCTTTGTAGATTTTTTTTTTCTATTAACTTCATTATCATCTTTATTTCAATTCATAATTATCATTTTTAATTTGTTCTATGACATTGTTTGTTTGATTTGAGTCTTCTTTTATTGAAAATCTTTTTGTTAGCACACTTTATAGTCATATTTTGTATCACAGAGTTCTATGAATATTTATATTGTATCAAATTAAATGGAATTGTTCATTATTCATTTTTCATGTGTTTGCTATTCATATTCCATCATTATTCATAGTGAATTGTTAATATCATGGTTAATTTGGATGATTTGCTTATATTGTTGTTTATAGCAACAACATTTTTAAACAAAAATATACAAAAGCAAACCGCTGCACATACAAATTACAAAAATATGAATTCAAATTACACTAAGGTGAAAAATTGAAATGAATCGATGCCAACTTCATGCTGTTATCGTTCCTAATCATTCAATGGCACATGAAATGTCAAAATTGGAATGCCAGTTGTTAATGTGTTTTAGTTGTTGGGACAATATTTCCTTTTTATTTATTTACTAATTTATTTGTTAATTTAACTGGAAATGGAAATGGAAAATGATAATGAAATAAGTGATGATGACATTGTTGAGGAGGTGAATGAATTTAAATTTAAAAAAAAATGTCTAAATTATATTCCTAGTATTAGCTAATGTGTTTATTGCTATATTTTGTTTAGATTCCCGTTTATTTTTCAAAAACACTCGCCGATAACCTATATGTTTTGCAATATCCTACTCGAAAAGCCGATGAAAATGCAACGGATGCTGTAATCTTAAAAAGTTATGTGAAACCGATTAATCAAGAGATAAAACTGGATTATAAACTTGATACGGCTTCACGTCATTATGATGCATTTAAAGGAGAACAATTGGCAATTGCGGCCGACGGAAAAGTATGCATTGAGGAATTTAATTTTTCATGATCATAAGCTAAGTAATTGAATGAAAAAATTTGTAAAATTTTTTATTTGTAAATTATAGGATCGAACGGAACGAATGTATAGTAGCGGTACAATGGATTATCAAACATTTGTTAGTTCAAAAACAATGGAAAATCCAAAACGATACATTGTCGGTTATATGACAAATTATCATGATAAAGGCAAAGAAATGCATTTATCACTTATAAATGGAATCATTCAAATGAAGCCGAGTTTTTCACATTTTGATAAATCAGAATCGAGGCGAATTGCTGAACAAAAAGCCGAACATGAAAGTGATATTGAAGAAGAAGAACCAAAACATGTGACTGTAAAATTTGCACGTACCGAAACTGATCGAAGTAGAAAAGCACGTGAAAAATCGTTCAATTATTTGCTAAAGAGAAGTGAAGATGAACCATGGTGTGAAACCGAATGGTGTGCACATGACACAATTCAAGCGCAATTAGAACGACAAAAATTATTTTCTAATACAGATGAATCGACCGGTCATGCACTTAGTTTACCACACAGCGAATATGTTGAGATTTTAATTCCAGCTGAAAAAGATTATAGCAATGACGATATGGTGGCAACAATGAATATTTGTACTATGAATAAATTGAAAACATTTCCATTATCAGATCAAATTCGGTATATTTTAAAGGATGGTATGCATGCAAATGATGTTTACATTTTTTCAATTTTTATTTCATGAATATAATATAAAATTGACGGCTTAATTTTTTTCAATATCTTTTAGCCAAAGTTGTTTCATTCGATCGACTATCTGAGCTTATCAACAAGACCATTTATAATGATGAAAAAATTTTACGAGCATTGCCCACCGTTGGCCTAATGATTCATGGCAATTGGGTATTAATTTACAATATTCATAATATTTACTGAATATTTGTGAAAATGTTCTTTGTTCTTTCCCCCTAGGTTGTTCAATCCGAAACAATTTATCCGGCAAAAAGCGTATCAGCAATAAATGGTGTACCAGCAGAGCTCATGTGTCGAGCGCGTGATTATATTCTTTATCAATTTTATCGTAATGAATACATTGATCGAAAGAAAATCGGTTTAGTAACACAAGTGCCAGCTGAAGAAGTGAAAGAATTACTATTAACCATATCAAAATTGGAAGGTAAGAAATTGTTTTTAGAATTTAAAATATTGATTTAGATTGATTACGTTGAGAAATATTGGGTTAATAATTGATTTTTATATTTTTTTTTTGTTCATACATACCTTAACAGGTAAAAATGGTTGGCGAATGTTACGTCCACCAAATATGCGATTCGAGCAAAAAAATCCAGAACTCAAGCAGCGGCAGGACATCTTTTGGAGATCAAAAGAAGAACTATTTTCAGAAATGGAACAAGAAGCACGAACACCACGTCGAAAACGAAAAATCTCTGTAAAATCAACAAATTAATTTCAATATTTCAATTAAAATGAAAAAAAGACGAATTTTATATCTTTTTTTTTTTTTTTTTTTTTTTTTTGCAATCTGAATAAACATTTTATTTATTTTATTATTGCATTATCTAATAAAAAATTTTACAAATCCTTTATGAAATGAAAATACATGAATAAAAAATAGAAATACACAGTCCATTTTTGATTAATATATGCGTATATATAGTTTGATTGAATATTTTGAAAATTGAGCAATTATTCACGTTCATACTAATTTAAGTCCTCTCAAATTTGTGCAAATTGTGTAATAATAATAATTTTCCTTTACTCGTCATGGCCGGTCAAAAGTATTGCATCTTCAGGCAATGGAACGCGTTTATATTGGTGATTTGTTGCTAAATACACTACTAATAGACCAAATGCCACAATCAATATTCCAATCATATTTATTAAAACTGCTTCACCAGGTAATGTCGAGTACGTTGCACCTCTGTACAAATATATTCAATAAATTTTTAATTTAAAAACTATTAGATATGTATAAATGCCTTACAATTTGAATATTGTCTTCTCGCATAAGCCAAGTAATGCTGCTGCAATCGTCATAACATATCCCGCAAGGCCGAAAAAAATATGCGTTGGCATAAACGATTCTCGTTGTTGTACAGGTATAATCGGATACAAAAATGAAAAAAATCCACCAACCCACTGTGATTGTAGGGAAAATATTGAACATTTAATTTTTTTGTTTTTCTTTTATCTTATTTTTGTACGAATATTAGAGCATTGCATACCTGCAAAATGAATAATAGTACAGCGGTTAGTCCAATCCATGAGTGTAGCGAATATAAATTTGGTATTGGTGGATCATTAAGAACGTGTGAATCGTATACTGCCCATGACGCAATTAACACGAGAAACATTATAAAGCCAAATATTGAAGCATGTGAAATTTTTAGGCTACGTTTTCTAGAGTATCGAAGACCACGGTAAACTAATATGGCTAGATAATGAAATATAATTGTTCATTATGTGATAAATTTCAGAGCGAGAGAGAAAGGAAGAAATAGAGAGGAAGGAAGAAAGCGAAAATGAGACAAAGAAATAAAAGAGAAAGAAAGAGAGAGAGAGAGAGAGAGAGAGAGAGAGAGAGAGAAACAGTGAATAAATTTTTTTCCGAATGAATTTCCAATATTCAAATGGATCGTACAATTTCCATAAAGATATATCATTCCAGTGGTCATCAAAAGTGGATGCCAATTGAATTGAGTTTTGGGCGTTGATGACCAACTCAATCCGCCGAGAAAAATAAATACCCAGCATAGCATCAATAGAAGTAGCGTACATCCAATCAGCTGTAAAATTAAATATAATAGACGAAAGCCAGAATATTTATTCCCAACATGCTGTTGGTTATTTGCTGTTGATTCCATATTCTTTGTTATAAAAAGTAACTTCGAAATGAATTAATTGTATTCTGAAATTGAAATCAAAAGTGAAATAAATAAGTTTTATCACAACGCAATAGATAATAACAAAAAAAATAAATAATCATGACGTAAAAAGTATAATAATAGCACATATTGTTGGATCGGTCAAGTGCAAGGCTTAACAAATCACAAATTAATCACAAAAACCACATATGGAATATGTTTCCATATGTTTCCATATGTTTATATATATATTGTTGATGTAATACACTTCATAAACGATGTTAATGGAATGTAATGTGATACGACAATATAGTTTATTGTAGTTTTAATTCCATTTGAAAATTAATCTGTATCAAGTTTCAGTAAACGCAAAAGATGGACATTTATACACATACCTGTAATTTAATATGTCTCGTTGTTTCGGTCGCTAGTACTGCGTACCAATTTACAAATACCACTGATCTCGATAGAACACTGAATATTTTTTTTTATATGGAATAAACAGTGCATTAGTCAAAACGTAGAAGATAGTCTGGGACTTGTTTTTCGCTTTTATCAGCTCAAATAAACAATATATAATCACCAAATAATTGCGCTTTGCGGTGAATGATTTTGTAATACCTTGAAGAAAGCTGTTTTTTTTCCCTCTCTTCGTTTCTTCGTTTTGTTTGTTTTTTTTTCTGATTTGCGCTTGTCAGAATTTTGCATTCTTCAAGACCAATACAGAAGCGCAACAGTTATTTGAATTATTAAAATGTTGTGCGCAATTAAAAAAAAGGATTTATTCTAATTTCATTGAAAAATCCGCTTCAGATATAATCAAAAGCGAAAAAGTCTGAAAACATAAAAAATCACCATAAATTGTTTGGTAAAAATTTAACTCGGTGTCATAAATAAATACTTGTTGCAATATTACATTGTTAAAATGTGAACCACATCTCATGCATCATGTTCGTGAGTGTCACGCGCGTGATCAAAAATGGAATACTTTAGCCGCGACTTTTTGTTATTTGGCGCGCAAGTGACAGTACAGCTACCACAAACAAAGTTTATTGAACAATTCGAATAGATGTTGTGGCTTATTTTTCTCCCCATTTGATACATTTGAGAAAGAATTTCCTTTTTTAAAGAAAATATTGACGTGAATACACGTTGATTTGAAATTCAATTCTGAATAAAAAAAAAAAAATAACGTTTTCAACTAATTCGTGAATTATCGAAACAAATCTTGATAATTTTCTAATCTAACTGTGGCTGAATCAAGATAGTGGAATCAATTAAAATTAGCATTTAAATGGCAAAAGTACACATTACAAATGTTGTCGTTCTCGATAATCCGAGCAGCTTTTTCAATCCATTTCAATTCGAACTGACATTTGAATGTATTGAAGAGCTAAAAGAAGATTTGGAATGGAAAATGATCTATGTCGGTTCAGCGGAATCAGAAGCCTATGATCAAATTTTGGATACAATATACGTTGGACCAGTGCCAGAAGGTCGACACATTTTTGTTTTTCAAGCCGATCCACCAGATGTTACCCGCATTCCAGGTACAAAAATCATCATTTTCATTTCCAAAATAATGAATGAAAATTATTTTCTTTTCTTTTCTTCTTCTTTTTTTTTCGGAATTTTTAGAACAAGATGCAGTGGGTGTGACAATTGTGCTATTAACGTGTTCATATCGTGGCCAAGAATTTGTTCGTGTGGGCTATTTTATAAATAATGATTATACCGATCCGGAATTGAAAGAAGTGCCGCCACCAAAGCCAATCTTTGAAAAATTAACACGAAATATTTTGGCTACAAAACCGCGTGTAACACGATTCAAAATTAATTGGGATGATTCATGTACATCAAATAATGGCGATATGAATATGGACGAAGCATCAAATTCGGGTGAAATGCTCGAACAAAATCCACCACCGATGGAACAAGATATTAACAATGGTGAAAATATGAATGGAACTGAGAATGGAATTGGCATGGATCGACTGAATGAAAATTCAAATTCTCTAGCGATGGAATGTTGAGAATTGCGAACTGCAAATAGATCTTTCAGTTAATTTTCGGTCAATTTATTTTCTTTTGAATTCACGTAGAAATTCATTTTTTTTTTTTTTTTTTGTACTGATGAATAATAAAAAAATGAACATTTGTTTAAGAAATTTATAAGAATAAAAAACAAAATAACAATATTCATAATGAAAAAAAAAAAAACATTTGAACATTTCCTTTAATTATTATTGAAATTTTATTTCTCCCCCACCATTCATTACATTTATTTTTGTTCATTGTCTCTTTATCATTGGACTAATGGAATATTAAACAAAAAAGAAAACGAAAACAAGATGGAACATTGACAATTCCAATTGCATGTTAAAAAGTAGAATATTATAGTACATTCGAATGAAGACATATGTTACTAAATATATATATAAAAAAAAAGTTAGGTTAACTGATATGTCAAATATTCGATCTCGACTGTCAATGTGAACATACAATAAAAATTAAAACAAAGGTTCAAAGTCATATTAATTTTTATTTTAATTGGCAAACATTCAAAATTCAATGGATACAAATAAGGGAACTGAAGTGATTCGGGCCGATGATTTTGTTGAATATTTTCTATTTCCATCATTAAAAGATCTCAATGGAAATGATACAACGGAAAAATTGGATAATTTTCTACGCGATGTTAACGATTGTGTACAAAAATTCACAGTTGATTATATTTGGCACAAGGAACCATTCCAATTAGTTGCAAGAACACCCGAAACAACAAAATTATTCAACGAAAATAGAATTGAAGGTGAATTATTTTTCTCTCGTAATAATTATTTCACAATTTTTCGGAATTATTAATCGATTTTCAATTCTAGATAATTTACCGCCACACCTCTATGGGCTTACATTTTATGGTGAAAATATTCAGGACGAATGGTTTATTGTGGAAATTATAAATCATTTAACAAAAGTTTTTTCATACGTAATTGGCCGTATTCTTGATGCTGATGGTGAATTTCTTTTGATTGAAGCGGCTGAAGTTTTACCAAGTTGGGCCAATCCGGATACTTGCGCTCAAAGAGTTAGTAAATTTATTTGTTTTTTTTTCCCCTTTTAATCGAATGAAATAGTGTTCATTTACGTATAAAAATTGGAAGTGGTTTCACTTTTTTTTTAATTTGTTTCTATTTTGTTTATTTATAGGTGTTCATTTCCATTGGTCGTATATTTTTAGTACAAAATGGTTCATCAACTAAAACAAATGATACAAATGAAGTGCTTCCAATATCCGTTGGCTTAAAGAAAATCCGTGAAAATATTGATCTGTACGAATCGATTGAGATTACGAAATGTATCGAACAGCGATATGTTGGCACAAAAAAGAGTTCATTATTGCATCGTGCCTGTGTTTATTTACCAATTTCAGCTGCTTTTTTATTGAAACAAAATCCACAATTGATTTCATATGCTGTACGTGCATTTTGTAATCGTGATCCAATTGATTTGAAATCATGTCGCGTCATGAGACATTTTCCGCCCGAAACTCGTATTTATACTCAAATCACCTTCAGCAAATGTTTGTATGCATTGCTTACATATCATAATTACAAGCCAAGTCAACGAACTGGTTGGAATTTGCCAAATGAAAAGCATGAAACATTTCTAGCACATAATTTGGGCATGAAGATAGCATGTGGTTTGGAAATATGTGCATCAAAATTGTCAAATGATCAAAATGATGTAAAAAATACAAACGGATGGCAAATCTTTTCCACTCAACTTAAACAAAATGGATATTTTGGTGATGCAATCGAAGGATCACATGAATATACACAACGATTGGATACAGCGAAACAGTATTTTAGAATCCTATCCGAAAATCATTCCACATATATAGATGCTGTAGCACAGGAAATTCATAAAAATCTCAAAGATATGAGCACATTAAATGATCAATACAAAATGGAAATTTCATCCGAATATAATGCATCATTAAATGATAACGATGACTGGATGAATATATCACAGGAAGAGTTTGATAATATGATGACTGAACGATATGGTATAAAGAAAACGATACGTTTGAATACAGATGAGAGTGAAAATGATGTGGCCGCCGATTTTGGAATGAATTTAAATACATTTTTAACACAAAAATCGGAATATGATGGCGTTGATTTTCGGCCATTAATCAGAGATGATGAAATTTCAGCGGGAACAAGTAAAAATACTCAAAATACAGGGAATAATAATATTGATTTTAATGCAGATGCATTTCAAGCGCATGTCAAAGATATGCTTGATTTTGTAATACCGGAAGATAATTGGGACTCGCATTCAGATTCAATGAGCGATTTTGATGAAGAGAATATCGAACGTGACATGATGACCAAATCCAATGCATCAACATTATCGGCATATATGGAACAAATGGATCGTGAATTGGCGGCAACAACAATTGGTACCACATTTAAATGTAAATCCAATTCAACCAATTTATCTATTGATAATAATGACGATGAAGAAGATTTCGATGATGTTGAATCATTTGAGCCCGTTGATATCGATTGTAATGCGTTAAAAAATCTTGCTGAAAGTTACAAAGCACAATATTGTAATCATGGTCCAACATCCAGCCTATTAAATTCACTTGGTATGCGACTTAATGCCGATCAATCATCCCCCAATGAGAAACAATGAACAATACAAAAGAGAAAAAAAAAATCTATTTTACA
Organism: Resseliella maxima; assembly: GCA_029041755.1. Taxonomy (NCBI): domain Eukaryota; kingdom Metazoa; phylum Arthropoda; class Insecta; order Diptera; family Cecidomyiidae; genus Resseliella; species Resseliella maxima. The sequence continues at coordinate 21,114 of JAQOWM010000224.1, read as the reverse complement.
TATATGTCATTATTGCCTAAAGCACAAATATTATTTTGTTTGAAATAAATATCGCACAGTTTGACAAGTTTGACGTTTATTTGAAATTTATGCAAAAGCACTTGGTGTGTCTGTCAAGTTTGTATTTTCACACAAAAAACACTGTAGATTAAATCATGTTTCAATAATTCTTCGGTACTATTTTGAAAAACACAAGAAAAATAAAAGTATGTTGAGCAACTTGGTGATTGGATCCGAAAAGGTGGTTTTGTTTGTGGGTAAGTTAAGAATGAAATGCGAAAATGGCATATAAATATAAATATAAATAGCTTAACCTTAAATATTAATTTTCAGATAATAATTCATATGAACCATATGCAAAAGAATTTCTACAAACAATTGCTCGCTCTTCACCAATCGTTTATTTTCCAAAATCTGCCGATATTCCAATGATAGGATCAAATTTTAAAGATGACATTAATAACGATATTCTTGCTGAAGTAGAAAAACCAAATATTATTCTTGCATCAATTTCCAAACTTCAGCTTGACAATAACATAACAGATATTTTAAATTTGATTCATTATTTAAAACAAAATGTACAAATTAAGCAAATTTTCATTTGGTGTTCAGTAAAAAATATACGAGATGAGAAGCTAATTCCATTCATGCAATACATGTCCAATATTGAAGTGCATTTAAAAAATGAATCTGAATTACAAATATTAACAAAACGAAACACTGGATCTATTGCACGAAAGGTAACGATTAATTTTCTTCAATGCAATAGAAAAATATGCATTCTAATTGGAATGATATTGTTTTTGATTACAGGAGTATCAGTATACAATCGATTCAAATTATGAAATTACAGTTCGAGAGAAGACGATAAAAGTGATGGAAAAACAAAACATAACACCGGCCATTAATCCCGAATCATTATCAACATTTAAGATTACAGCCGGCAGTGGAGAACAAGCATCAAAAGACGCGCTGATATTACCATATGAAAGGTATTTGTGAAATATTTCGAATTCAGCGTATTTTGCTGAGATTTTATCTTGAAAAATTACAGAATGTCATCAAACGAAACACAAAGTGGACAAATTCATTACGCACCAGATTCAGATGATGATTTTGACGAAGAAGATCCAGACGAAGATCTTAACATTTAAAGAAAGTGCCTTCATAAAATATTCTACTTCGAAATCCAAATAAAAATTTTATACAATTTATTCCAAAGTGATTTGTTTTTTCTTTTTTTTTCGTAGTCAAACGAATTAATGTAAAAGATGCTTTTGTTGGTGCGTGAATTTAACACGTATACTCTTGGCGACCTCTGGAGAAAATATTTGAAATAAACGGTAGTTGTAAATAAAAGGTAAGCGACACGGAAAAAGTCGAATGTCACATTGAGAGGAAGAGAGGGAGAGAAGTGCAATCCAAACGTCAACGACGGAAATGTGAAAATTTAATGAAAAACGATAAATATTTGGGTCAAAATCAATTTAAAAACAGACAAATGTAATTGAATTTTCACTAAAAACCAAATCATTTATTACATCGAAATTTGAACTGTTTAGATTGAATTGATCATAAAATTGTAACAAAGAAAATTTCTTGTGTGGCCAGTGAACATTGTTTGTTTGTTTGTTATTTTTTTTTTTTTTTTTTCTACTGTTTTTTCTCTCAAAGAGTGTCACGAATTCAGGTTGTTTGATTTTGGCATTTTAATAAAAGACCGCGGCACGGATGACAAGACTGAAATTTCATGATTATGATTTGGCTTGAGTTAAACATCTTTCGAGGAAATTTCGAAAGATCTGGAATTGAATGGCGATGATTGAATCTTCGGCATCCGTGCAATGGTTGCGGCGATACAAGTTGTTCTTTCTTGCTGGTTTGCTACTATTTATTATTCAACTATTTCTCGGTTATCTATTACCAATATTTGGTACAACAGATGACATTTACAATACAAACGGTGCATCGATTTATAGTAATTTAATTGAAATAAAAAATGGATACAAAAATCAAGCTGCATTTGATGAACTATTTCATGGAGAACAATTATCGTTTGATGATGAAGATATAAGCAATAGTAATCCGATTGTGAGGTTCAAAGAAGCGTTACCAAAAATTGTGGTTGCATCATCAGCCAAGGGTGACATTAAAAATCATAAAATTATTAGCAATAATGATGAAAATAGCCAAAAATTATCATCATCATCATCATCATCATCATCATCATCTTCTTCATCATTATTATCAACAAATGCAAATGCGAATTTAAAATTAAGTAATTTCAAATTCAAGTCAACATGCGATATTGTTGCCAAAGAAGCCATTTCAGCCATTTATCGGGCACAAACAAGATACTGCAAAGAATTGATTGCAAACACAACATGTGCCATAGAAAGTGGTACCTTTTATCCGGTATCATTGCCCAACTACTGCCCACACGAGCCATATAATAAAAATAAGCCCCTCGGTTGTTTCAAAGACGATAAGACATTTCGAACATTATCCGGATATTATATTAATTTTAAAACGACAAACACACCCACTAAATGCATTCAATTATGTCTGCAGTCTGGTTTTATATATGCCGGAGTTCAATATTCGTAAGTCAGTTAAATGGATTTGATTGCATTAAAAATTGTATATTTTATATTGTTTCATGTAATGTTGGACATCGGAAATATATGGCAATTATTTGCGAAATTTATTTGAAAAAAATCATGTTGATCTTATACATTCAATACCAATTGATTGTTAATTGAGTGAACAACGATTATTTTAAATAAATTGAATAGACAAAAATTAGAAATATTCATTTTTCTATTTTATTTGTCTTCATACCGGTTTTGTTCATATTTTAGAACGGAATGTTTTTGTGGAAATTCAATCCCAGAGAATACAATAAAATTGCCTGATCCAGAATGTAATTATAAATGTTCGGGTGATACGAAAAAACTTTGTGGCGGATATTTTACGATGAATATTTTTGAGACTGGAATTAAACGTATGTTCAATTGATTCGAGTGAATTTATGAATTTTTACATATAATTTTTGATTTTGTAGAATTTATTCCACAGACTGCTGTATTGGGCTTAAAAACTGAGTTACCAAAAGTTCGAATAGCATTTTTACTAACACTCAACGGCCGCGCAGTTCGACAAGTGCATCGATTGTTGAAATTACTGTATAGCAAAGAGCATTACTATTATATTCATGTAGATTCAGTAAGTATTTCAATTGAAAAGTGTAAACAAACATGGTTGAACGGATGTTCAAATCGAATAAACTTTATCTTCTCTCTCTCTCTCTCTCTCTTTTTTTTTCTTTCTTTCTTTCTCTCTCTCTCTCTCTCTCTCTCTCTTTCTCTATTTATCTTTTTCCTTATTTAGCGCCAAGACTATATGTACGAAGAGTTATTAAAATTGGAGCAAAAAGTGAGCAATATACGTTTAACACGACATCGATATTCAACGATATGGGGTAAAAGAAAATCGATGTTTATTGCATAAATGCAACGGTTCCACAAGATATTTAATATATTTTGACATTTTCAGGTGGCGCATCATTGCTCCTTATGCTATTAAAATCAATGACTGAACTATTAGAAACATCTGACTGGAAATGGGATTTCATAATAAATTTAAGTGAAAGCGATTTTCTGGTGAAAACCAAAGAGAGCTTAGTTAATTTTTTAAGTGCGAATCGTGATAAAAATTTTGTTAAATCACATGGACGTGAAGTGCAACGTTTCATACAGAAACAGGGATTAGATAAGTCATTTGTTGAGTGTGATACGCACATGTGGAGAATTGGTGATCGTGAATTACCATACGGTATACAAATTGATGGCGGTAGTGATTGGGTTGGTTTATATCATATCATAATATATGAGAAATTTACAATATTCACAATATTCTCAATATTTTTAAAATGTTTGTTAACATTTTCTTTGTTATTTCCCTCTAGGTTGGTTTATCACGTACATTTGCCCGTTATATAACGTCAATTGATAGCGAACCGGATGAATTACTTGTCGGTTTACTTCGTATATTCAATCATACATTATTGCCGGCTGAATCATTTTTTCACACAGTGTTGCGAAATTCACAATTTTGTCACACGTATATAGATAATAATTTGCATGTAACAAATTGGAAACGGCGTTTGGGCTGCAAATGTCAATATAAGCATGTTGTTGATTGGTGCGGTTGTAGTCCAAATGATTTTAAAAATGAAGACTGGCCACGTCTATTATCCACACAAAATAAGCAATTATTTTTTGCACGAAAATTTGAACCGATTGTTAATCAAGCCATTATTTTGAGACTAGAAGAATGGTTAATCGGACCATATCCAGCTGATTATCCAAATTTGCATAAATACTGGCAAAATGTATATCATTCACGTGACAAAAGATCAAAAGTAGATGAAGCACTAATTACCGTTGCGTCAAGTCTAGCATGTCATCATATTAATATCAATTATACTGTGAAAAGTATTTTTGAAATTACATCATACATGGATCATGATCAATACAAAGGCTTTTTAGTTCATCACGATATTGTTCATATTGCCGATAATAAAATTATAATTGAATTGGAGCTATTGGCACGACCGCAGCAATTTGGACGTGTGTCTCGTGCAACCACAATTGGTAAACGAATCAAATTGGAATGAAATCGATTTTTTTTTCATATATTTATTGATTAATTATATCTAGTTCAATTTGATTTTTTTTTTATTTCCCAGGTAAACGAATCAAAAGTATTGAAGTTAGCACGGAATATGATCAAAAAGAGCAAATTTTACGTAATTTTGCAAAAATTATGGGACCAAATTCTGAACCAACATTTTTAATTCGATTGGCTGAAATCAATTCAGAGCCCAACATTTTTACGGCGCGTAGCTATAATTTAACGGTATTATGGATAAATCCAGCCGGTCATTTGAGTGACATATCGGAAATACACATTGATGCATTAACTACATCACAAACCATATCGTTTGTAAAATCAAATTTAAAACCACCATTGTTGCCCGGCATTTGGACAGCTAAACTAATCAATAAAAATTCAATGATTGCACAATGCAATTTTTTAATAATCCCAAAAATTCAAGGCGAATCGAATGTTACGACTGATGCACAATGGTCCAGTGCACATTTAAATGGAAATGGGATTATAAATAAGAATGATCGACAAATAAAACATTGGAACATGTTTTTGCCCACCGCTAAAGATATTGAATTGATGAAAGAACAAGCTTTAATCAATTCAAAATTAATTGACGATGAACGAATCATGTGGATTAGTGATTTAATAAATCAATTCTTTGTCATTAAAGAAACGTGTGTAGTGCATCGCAATAATATTCTCACTAATTTACCACAATGCAATGAAACGTCATGGAGTTCTTTTGCTCCAGATCCGAAAAGTGACTTGTTTCATGAATTACTAACAAATCCCTGAAATGCTTTGAGATTGTAATTGTAACTATAATAGCAATAAGTGATTCGTTTGGATTTCCTTAAAATAAAACAATGGATTTATTGTTCATTGTGATAATTAAGCAAAATCTCATTGAAGAAATAAGAAGAAGAAGAAGAACAACAACAACAACAACAACACAGAACAAATAATTAAGCAAATTGCTGCATGGTTGTTGTAATCATTGCACGTTATGCGACGTAATCATCACATTGATATGAGCATCACAAAATTCGTTCATTTATATGAATATTCATTGTATGATTTTTATTGATTGACGATTTGATGATTCAATACAACCAAAATTATGTTATAATAATTAAATTACAATTTATGTAAATAACGTACGTGAAATAAATTCTGTTGACATGATAAATAAATCAAAAAAATAATGATGAGTTACATATTATTATTTGAATGATGAGAAAAAGACAATTTAAATTAAAGTTCTAATAAAGCGAAATAATTCAGTTTCATATCTATTGATATTTTTAAAACATTATTAAATTAGTTACTATGATTCTAACTATTGTACTATCTAGGGGGAAATGACTCGCAGCGAATCCCAATTTATTTACAAAAATATGATCAAATATTTAAAGAGTCGCGTATTATACTTGAAAATAAATAAAAGATTCGCGAGGATTCGCATTTGATTATGTGTTAAAAAGATGCGCATAGATACGCTCGCAATTGCAAATCTCTTTGTCAACTTCATATGTAAATGAAGATTCGTAAGACTAGTAAGATTCGTGAAAATGCTTCGATTTTTCTAAAATTTTGAAAAGATTTGCAAGAGTCATTTTCCCCTAGTGTACTATTGGCTGATCAATTCAAATGAGAATATTTTCTATATATAATCGTAGCCAAAGTAAGTATTAAAATGAATGTCACGAAATTATTATTCATGACTATTTCTATACTGCAACTTCATCATCTGGGTCCAACACTTTTTCAATTGCAATTGCAATTTCAACGTTTACTGAGTGGTACCGTGTGGTGATAATTGATTTATTCAACGATAGTAATAGTAGTAGAATATACTGATATTTTGTTCTAAATTTGTGCTCCAAAAATTAGAATTTGTGCTTCAACGGTTGGAATTTTACAGCAAAGTGTAATTTTAGCCAATTTTGGGGATTTTTGAGCAAAAGGCCTATTAAGAATTTTGAAATTTAATATAAATTTGTTGAAAATATTAATATATTATTTTTGTGCGAAATTTGTGCTCTAAGAAAATGTATAACATAAACCTCAATAAACACGAATACCCATCAAAAATTTTTTTTTACAAAGGTCCAAAAAATGCTTCCAATCGCAAAAGACCTTTTTTCACCAAGCTCTATGAGGCCAAAATTCTTCCAGAATGTTTTTGTGCTCAATTTGTGCTTCTCAAATCTATTCAGATCTGAATTTGTGCTACTCAAAATTCGACTGAAATCGACATTACAAATTGTATGAAGCACAAATATGAGAATTTCAAACTTAACTTCTTAACATCCGAAATTCTGCTACTCTTAATGAATTTTTGTGCTATTCTAAATCGTTTTTACCGACTTTTTTGCTGCTCTTAATTTTCGAAGTTTTAATCCTTGGTTCAAATGTCAGTTGTTCCAGTAAAAGAATCACAACAATTTATACAGAAAATTAAGTGAAACTTTTAGCAACAATTTTCCACTTGTCAAAAGCAGCACATTTTAGCTCTTTAGGTATGATGCAACCAAGCGAACATATTAAAAGCCAATCTTTTGGCGCATTACAAGTGTCCTTTCGTATGGCAATTGTTTTTTTTTTACCTCTTCATTATGTCTCTTCGCAAGTTTATTTTATTTACAACAGATTATTGTGAATCACAACATTCAAGCGAAGTTTATTAATTTGGTTTTTGTTGTTGATTTTGATTTCATTGACATGCACACAGTTGTGATTGTGTGAACATTTCGAAAAGATAACAAATGAATGTTGACATTTTTGTGAATCTCTTTGAAAACAAACGATTTAAAATTGATCTAAACAAAAAAAAAAATATATATTTCTGTTTCAAACTAGTTAAACATTGATTGTGTGAATTTAACACACTTATTTTACACACACATTTATTGTGTTCCCTTTAAAATGTTTAATCATTTTAACAATACTAGGGTTTTCGCTTAAATTCATTCTCAAATTAATCGCACCAAAAATATTGGGTGTATGCAAAAGAAATGTCGATTTAGATAACAGATGGCGTAACTAGCGTTGTGTGCATCGGAGCACATTGTCTGTCATTACGCTATAAATTTCAGTATATGTCATTTTGCTGAAGTGTAAACAACAAAGATTTTTTTTGCTTCAAAAATGTCGAAATTCGTGCCTGAAAAAGTGGTTTTGCGGGGAACTTTAATAACCTTCTTTCATTTGTAGAAAACCGCTGCTGAAAGTTATCGTTTGTTAGTAGAAGCTTACGGTGAACATGCTTCAACTCAAAAAACTTGTGAACGATGGTTTGCGAGATTCAAAAGTGATGATTTTGACTTGGAAGACAAAGAACGGGCAGGTCATCCAAAAAAAATTGAAGATGCGGATTTGTAAGCATTATTGGATGAAAATCCTTGTCAAACGCAAAAAGAACTTGCAATGGAGTTGAAGGTTGATCAAGCAACTATTTCTAGACATTTGCAAGCAATGGGAAAAATTCGAAAGCTGGGAAAATGGGTGCCACATCAATTGAACGAAAATCAACTCAGAGCAAGAATCGAAACATGCAAAAAACACCTTGCTGAGCAATAATATCAGATGGTCTAGTGACGCATGTAATACAAGTGCCTTTGGGTATTGATAAAGGTTTCTCCGATTGAATTGGTTCAATAATATGATCATCACATACAGAACTATCGATTTTTTCGAGCGATTGTTCTTCATCAAAATATTCAGAACTTTTATTAACATATAGAATCCGATCTAAAAATTGATCCGGTGAAATGCGTCCTTTTTTCAATAGATAGGATTTCATTTGTTCACGATTGTTTAATTCTCCAACGACTGTAATCGATTTATTTTGTTTATTTTCCAAATAGTCAATCGTAAATTTATTCGTTTTTTCCTTTCGTTTTATTGAAGTAAAAGAGCATTGCGATTAAGCAGAATTTATTTCATTCTCAGTAAGTCGCTTGATTTTTATTGTAAATTCTTTCAAAAACAAATGTTTTTCAACAATTTCTTGTTGCGTCGTTTGGATAATTTTTTTATCAAATTGTTTTTTTTTCCTGTTGGTTTCTCTACAGCTTCGTAATTTTGCCATTTCTTTTCAATACAAATTGAATAAACGTGCAATGCTCAACTGAATAAAGTTAAAAATGTTTGTATATTACTGATTGAATGCATGAAAAGTCTCTTCTCATTTTTGTGCATTTATATTGTTGAAATTAAGTAATACAGTAATGTGAGATGGCTTGAGTAGTAGGAAAAGGCTGGTTCTAGGCCAAACTTTGCGGCACCCTTGCGGCACCGCATGCCTTCCGCATCGATTTGCCTAGAAAACCGCCTTCCGCTCCCATACACCGTATTTCATTCACTCACTCACTCACTCACTCACTCACTCACTCACTCACTCACTCACTCACTCACTCGCACATTCTTATTTTTTTTTTTTTTTCATTCAAATTTCAATATAATGAAATTTAAAAGTGAGGATTTTATTTTTTGAATAATGTAGTTCATCGTTTTGGCTTTATCGCGTTCAAATTTCATTGAAATCAGACAAGATTTGCCAAACAAAATTAATGATAAACCAAAGCGATATGAAAAAAATCGGAATTTTTTTTCAATTTTCCATTTTGTTAATTGATGCGAATAAGTCGCATCGAAAGCTTCAATGTTTACATTTAGGTCACTAGTACAAAATTTCCCTCTCTCATATGTAAAATATGAACAGAAATACAGTCTCAAATAAATTGCAAAGGTAACTACACCTTTTATCGTGTTTCTTGATTTTTCTTCAATCAAATGTGATGGTAAACATGTACAATATAATTATTTTTTAGAATTCTAAATGTTGTCAAATACATATATCAAAATCAACACAATTTAAATAAATTTAATCAAAATATTTTTTCCATCCAACGTATTTGTGATTACAAAAAATCTTTTATGAACTATTTTGGATGTGTTATGAATAAATATATCGACAAAAAAACATTAAATTGTTCCACATTTCATCACTACATATGACAGTGTAACCGAACTACAGCGCCAATGAGTTCGTAGCGGAAATGTTCAGAAGATAAAATGACATACTTTGTTAGCAACTTGTTTACAACGCATATTGATATATAAGTAAAAATAAAAATTTTGTTGAATCAAATAAAAAATATCATTATGGAGCAGAAAATCGTCGATGAAACCGAAACTATTAATGGTATAAAGGAATCGCATGCATTAGCCATTCGAGCGTTGACGAAACAATGTGATATTTCACTTAAGGAGGAGCGTGAACTTTTCGAAAAATACTGTCCAGGTGAATCCTGGGATGATTATTATGCCAAAATCATGGAAGATGAGATGAATATGCCGATGACTAGCGTCAAGCAATGTACGCAGAAGCATGGTATTTGAGAGAAAGTTCGATACTTGCGGTAAAAAGATTCGACAAATTTGCTCCAAAGTAAGTGCCAATTATTTGTGAATAAAGTTTGAAATTTCTCTATAAATATGATGATCTTTTATTTGTTTCAAAGAGAAAAAGAGAAAATGAAAAGAAAAGGAATACGCTGTTGTCAAATGACGCTGTCATTAGGTGAAGAAGACAGTATCGGACAAAATCATACTGAAAACAGCAGCAGCAACAACAACAAGTGAACGTCACATTTTGTGTTGAATATTGACATCTGTTATACAGCTAAAAAGCAGTTTAAAACAACCGTACACGAATAAATTGTATTGAACTGAACATGTAGAGCTGTCCACTGAACCGAACTGTTCATGTTCGTTCGAATTTTAACAGAACATGAACACAATATATTCAAATTTGAACAACATGAACTGAACTCGAACGAACATGAACACACAAAATGTTTCCGAACGTTGTTCAATTAATTCAACTGGTTCATAAATGCGATCTGTTCTTGTTCGTTCAGATTCTACACACCTGACGCCATCTATACGATTTATCGATATATAAATTTCTTGCATGAAAGCGATGTATCAATATACATTGTCTATATCAACGGAAACGGCAAAAAGATACGTTTTGTCGTTTGCATTCCGTAATGGTGTATGTGCCATTCAATGTATAAATGATAGAAATCACTTCCAATGTAACGTCGCACGATTTATGCCGTAGTCCATTAGTCGATAGTTGATGTACTTGCCCACGGCATAGAAATCCACTTTCTCAATTTTGTTTGATATTAATTTAAATTTACACCATACTCGACTAGAGATGGCGTACGAGACAATGAATTTCTTTTTTGAAGAGACTTCAACACTGCTACATTTTCTGAGAAAAACAACTGAAAAATAGTTCGGTTGTGCATGAATAATAGGAATTTTCGATATAAACAAAACCTATTCGAAATATTGTTGCTTAATTATTTGTTGTATTGAACAGTTCAATTTCGTTCAGTTAATTGAACAATATTCGAACGAACATGAACCGAACTTGAACATCTTGAACAAACTGAACTTGAACTCGAACGAACATGAACACCCTTTTTTCTCTTTCGAACAAATCGAACCGAACCCGAACGAACATAAACATAAAAGTGAAACCATTCTCGAACATGAGGTTCATGTTCGGTTCATGAGCAGCTCTAATTGGGGTATTGCATTTTCAAACTTGATACATAAAATGTTCATTCCATTTCATGGATAAACTTTCATATAATTTTCCAATAGATTTTCAAACTGAATAATATGAACTTGTAAATGTGACAACGAATGATAGAAAGAAAATAATTAAGTACGACAAAGAAATCAATTAACCAAACAAATATTTAAGAAGTAATTTGAAACGGAAAATACACGTAAAATCAAAAATGTTGAATATGGATCGCATATTGCAAGATGTGTTTTATACAGGGATCTCGTTGCGTTGACTCGAAGACAATTTGCATGCAAATTGATAGTTGTCGGCCAATGGATTGCGTGTTGGCACCATCACCGTAAGCAGAGCTGCGTTAAATTGCAATGAACATTTAATTGCTATTTGTTTGTATATACGGATGCTTGTACTGCTTGTGTTTGTAATGCGCAATGCTTGCGGTGACGCAGCTAATCAATGGCCAATTCTATTGAGTAGATCGAAAGGAGAGTATGTTTTTGTTCAGCTATAGCTGAATACACAGCTGAACAAAAACATACTCTCTTTTCGATCTACTCAATAGAATTGATGTGCATTGACATGCTAAGACAATATATCGAAATTGATTTGCATTGACGTGGTCTCTGGTTTTATACATCAATCATTCCTGGATTTTTCATTATATTGTCGTTATTCGATTTGTAAGTAATTCAGTACATATCAACTAATATCATCACAACTTTTAAGACCGTTAATGAACGTTAAAAGAGTGAAGCAATATGCAGAGTATATTTCTTCACTCTTTTAACGTTCACGCTGCTATGCTTAACGTAGATTACGATGTATGTAATGTAAAAGAGAACGCAAAGAGTATATTGAAGAATATGCATAGACATACTTACACAATGCGCATGCGAATACACATACACAGAATACATAATTATGCAAATTTCCTACACAGCAGCAGCTATTATATCATGTGAATATTCTAACATATCGCACATACACGTTAGATAAATTAGATTTTAATCATTTCAATTATTTTTGATCATGTTATTTTTATTTTTAATTATTGTATTTCTCATTGTGTTTATCCAGCTGATTGGAATAAAATCATAATTAAACCTCTCAATAAAGTTCCAAATCCCGCTTCCTTTTCAGAATATAGGCCAATCAGCATCATTTCTGTCATTCCAAAAATCTTCGCCGTTCTTCTGAATAATCAGGTAACTGGGTATTTAGAGTCAAAGCTACATGAACGGCAATCTGGTTTCCGTAGAAATCATAGTTCTACCAGATCACTTTTGAACATTTCTGAGAGTATCAGATCGTCAATAAATCGCAAGAAAATTGTTATTTTTATCTCGCTCGATATAAAAAATGCATTCCCGTCCGTTCCGCATGATGCTCTTTTAAAAGTTTGTGAAGCATACGGTTTTTCTAATAACGCTATGAAATTAATCAAATCAATTTATAGTAATATTCAGCAAAAAGTTAAAGTCGGTAATAATGAATCGGATTTTGTCGCGATTATTAACGGTGTTCTTCAAGGTAGCAATTTCGGTCAAACATTTTTCTCGCTTTATTTTAACGACGCACTTAACATTTTTGAAAATATGACCGGTCATTTATTCGCGGATGATTGTCAGGCTCTTATTGAAGTTGAGTTTGATCTTATAAATACCGGTATTGAATTAGTAAATTCGGATCTCGCAAAATTAAATGATTTTATTAAACGTCGCGGTATGAAATTAAACGATTCTAAATCGATAGTAATGATCATCGGTTCTAAATATCATACAAGTCGGTTAAATTTTGATGCGATCAATGATGTGAAAATTGGTGATGAAAAACTCGAGTTCTGTAAGTCAATTAAAAACCTTGGTGTTATTTTTGACGAAAATCTCTCTTTACAAGAACATGACAAGTGTATGGTGTGTTAAATCGCATCCGACACACAAAGCATTTTATACCCATTTATATCAAACGTGATATGGCTGCAGCGCTCATCGATTTTGCTGTACCATACCGCGCACCGTACCAAAAATACCGGCATTCCAATACCGGTACACATCCATTTCTTATGTGTAACTTAAAATAAATGTTATTGTAAAACATTGTTATATTGTCAACATGTAATTTTTCTGATGTTTGTTTGTATTGTTAATAAAATTTGATTAGTTCACATTTTTCCTTAGAATTTGTTTTTGAAAATATATTATTCAATGAAAATCCGATTTTATCTAACGTTTCTAGTTATTCACCATTTCATAGGCTTCTACTTACCTACGTTTTTAAAACTTAATGCAAATTTTTTTGGTGTAATATTACTTATCTGTACAAAACATGAACGCTGAAGAAAAAAGAATTAAAAAAAAAACAATGTTTTTATTACTATTTAACAAATTTAAAAAAAAATTTACAAATTTAAAATAATGTCTAAAAAATGTAATAAAAAAATTGTTATTAAACAGAACTGTATTTGTATGTAACGCAATGGCAACAAAGGACTATCTCACATTCTTCACAATTACAGCAATTTGCATCCCATTGACACAATTCGCCCGATGTAATTCAAAGTAGAATGAAAGGAGGGATATTTTTGAAAAACCAGAATGAAAAAATGCAAATTTGTTCACCGTAAGAGCGTTTACCACGACATCTGTGAATATAGCTTATAAACTGATTTTTGTGTGTGTGTGTGTATATTTCATCGAACCCCGGTGATTTGTAAGGTTCAAAAGATGAAATGGCCCAAAAGTCTCTATCGTCCGTAACGATTTCTCCAGTGTTACCCAGGAGCAGTGTCAACTTCTGAATTATCCAGACTTCCGGGGAAGTGTGTGTTCAAAAGAAGCCTAGCTGTTTCCCCATGGGATTTTGTTAAGTCACCATTAGGCTGTCTTAGTACACCAGGTTGATTCAGTGTATCCCTCTACATCAATTTGTGTACCCGTGACATAGCTGCAAGGCCTTCTATTTCGTTGCAGTATCTCACCCAGGAGTTCCTCTTCGATTTCTCGATCTCAGAAGAGTACTCATTTCTCTTAGTTTTGCACTCTGTCCATCTGATTTTTTTCATTTCTACAGGACAAGTACGGTACCGACGGAATGCTTTGTAACATTCTTTTTTCAGTTTACTAAGATTTTTGCTCCTCCAAATGTTATATTTTGGTTTGCTTCTTTTACCAGAACAAGACAGAAAAATGGCTTCATTAAACGATTTTGAGAGATCGTTTACAGCTCTATCGAGCAATTTGACCCTTGGGTTGCTCATAAAGGGTTCCCAGTTAGTTCTCCTTGGATTTCTGAAGAGCTTTTGTTCGCTCGGTGACCCTGTCAGAGTGAAATTGATCATCCTGTGGTCTGAACACGTTTCTTCATTTGAGACGTACCATTTGCTAATCCTGTTTAAAATACCTCGACTGGCAAAAGTAACATCTAGGACTTCTGATCTATTACAAGTCACAAAGGTTGGCTCTGTCCCTTTGTTCACGATCTCTAGGTCCTTAGTGGCTATGAACTCAATGAGCTCTTCGCCACGTTTATTAATGTCACTGCTACCCCACAGATAATGGTGAGCGTTTGCGTCACAACCTAGAATCAATGGTCTTCCAGTGGAAGTACAGAAATCGGTGATTTCTGAAACCATTTTCCCCGGTTTCGATTCGAAATACGGTTATAATTTCCAACTCTTGCAAATGCAGTGCAAAATGCTTCCTTAGATTCATTTATTTTTTTATTATAATCAGGTTCTGGTGATGTTAATACTCTACCATTAGCTTCATCAGGGTCATTCGATTTATTAATTTCATAATGATAGTAGTTATCTGGATTTAAAATTGGACTGGTTGCATTGAAGACACGATTTCTTATATCTGCTAACTGTTGCAATACACATAATTCATAATTTGATTGGTATCTATGGCAAAATTTGGTAATAGACGGATATGTTTGCAACTGACCATCTGTCACGAAAGGATCATTTGCAACATTTCTTTCATAATATTCATATGTAGTATTAAATTTTGTGCCATTTCCATTTGCAGTTGATGGTGTGCCATATAATATGTTGGAGTTATTCTCTATATTTTTTTTATATTTGGATAATGTATCTGCATTTGGGCGTCCGGTCACCTATTCGAAATAAAAAAGAATTAAGAAGTCAATGTTATTTATATGAAATATTGATAAAATGAATGTGATTACAACAAGATTATGTTTTCTTTTTATTTAAGAAGAAAAAAAATTAAAAAATTCTGAAATCCAACTTACGCCAAACAAAAAAATGGCAAATAATGTAATGAATGTAGCTTTCATAGTTATCGGGAACAAACTAAATTGCTGAATGATTTTTCTCCTGAGCCAGAACTGAATTTATACAATTCTTGAAACCATTTGTTAAATTCCTGAAGTATTTTGTCGTGCGTTGAGTGTTAATATTCTATTCGACTTATTAATTCATTTAAATGCAAAAAAAAAAAAAATATGATTCCAACTGTTGTTTATTTGATTCTATATAAATGGTGTCACAAATATACACGTCGTTTATATGATAAAAACAAATTCGTCATTCAAATTATGGAAACATTTTCTTTTTGAACAAACATTTGATTTTAAAATATTCCTTACTCAGTATGTGAAGAAAAATAAAATCGCATAAATTAATTGACACAATCATCAAATATGAATACACATTTTTGTTTTTTAAATAACAAAACTTTAGCCAACATTTCCATTGACTGATAATGCATTATATGAATTTTAATTCAAAGAAAAACATTAAATCGATAGGAATCAGTTTCGAAAAACTGGAGTTTTTCAATTGGGGTATATTTGCATAAAGCTCCAAATAAAGAACTGGAGCAAAAGCAGATAGTTTATTCAAATCGAATGAAGGGACAACAATATGAAATCTTTGTTAAAACCTACTATTGTTTTTAATTTTGAATTTATTTCGAATGTACGCAAATTCAATTTTAATTTAAATTTCTTTTTTGCATATTTTTGTTTGCCTTGTAACCACAAGCGCTGTTCAAATGGTTTCCTCGTTTACTTTTTTCCAATGTCATATTTTTTTCTGTCAAGCAAAAATATTCAAAAATAATGATTATTCGAATGTGAAATACGACTAAATAATTTCTGATCGCAGTTCAATGGAATTTTTATTTTTCTTTTTCAATTCACTTCATTAACTATGCAATTTCCAAATTGTGATGTGACACAATGTGTGCTCTTTATACCTAGAATACACACATATACACACATACACATACATTCTCTCTCCTCTCTTCTCCTCTCCTCTCTCTCTCTCTCTCACACACACACACACACACTCTCTCTCTCTCTCTCTCCTCTCCTCTCCTCTCCTCTTTTCCGCACTGGAAACCATACAGAAAAGTTCTCGTATATTTATTTTTGCATGTCTGAAAAAAGCACCGTTTCTTCTATATAACAAACAGTACAAAGTCAATTTGACCTTTCGCTCAAAATGTATAAAACTATGAATGAATTGCTCCAAAATGGTAAGTTTACGTGCAAAGATTGAACTCAAAAAGTATGGAATCTGTTTATTTCTGCAAAAAAATAGGAGTTTTCTCAGACGAAATCCGCCAAAAATGCATAATTTGTGTACTTTCCATACAAAAGTGTCATTTTTGACCATAAATCTCCAATTGGCACATAAGCAACAGTAAACTCGAAGTTTCTGCTATATGAAACTCACATTATTTTCACAAAATAATTGGGGTTTTATATAGCAAAAACGCCGAGAAATGTTTATTTTATGTACTTTCCCATACAAAAGTACTAATTTTCATACATTTTCTATGGGCTGCCGGATTTGAAGTCGTCCATTGTACAAGTTTGAAATGTGATGAACAACCATAGCTCAAAATTTAATGGTTTTAATTTTAAAGAGCGAAGTTCAAACAAACAAACAGCTGATCTAGCACCCATAAACTCATACGCATTACACTCAACCAAACAAGTCAATATACATTCATACACTCAACTCAATCATGCACTATAGAGATTATTTCTTTTGATTTGCTGATTGGTGCATATTCGAGTCGGTCCATCCTATGGAATGTCCAAAATGTTCAATATAGTTTAACATTTTTTATGCGAAATCATTTCGATAATAATCTATGATGAATGTTTGGACCCATGTAATCGTTTCAAAAACGAAAAATATCAATCTTGATCAACAAATAGTTTCTGATTATTCAAGATTGCATACACAAATAATTTTAGTTTAACTGACTGAGCCGGAGTATAAATGATTTAAAAATTCATCCATAATGAAGAACGAAGTCAGTTTTAAGTGAGAATCAGTATTAACCTGACTATAAAGCGATGTTGTTACCACAGATCACATCACCAGATCAGTTAAGTGAATTAACCAATGGATTTGGTCATTTTACATCCGATTTATATCAGGTAATTTGAAAAAAAAAATGCACACACAAAAAATATTATAAAAACCTTCAAAATCATTCATTTTATTTTCAGCAATATGTTCAAACAACAAATGAAAGTGTGATTTTTTCACCATTATCTATTCTAAATGTGCTGGCACTAATTTCGGTAGCAGCCAACGATGACACATACAAGCAATTGAAACGAAGCTTATATTTGAATAACAATAAAATACTCGTAGCAAATCAGTTTAAAAAATATAATGAATTGCTTGTGAATGATAATGACAAAATAACGCTATCAATTGCAAATCAAATTTATGTAGCCGATGGTTACGCTTTAAATAAAACATTTCAAGATGTTGCAGTTAAACAATTCTCATCTGGCGTTGCGTCACTGAATTTTCACCATACAATTCAAGCAACTCAAATTATAAATAATTTGGTTGAAAATAAAACACACGGCAAAATTACGGATTTCATTCAATCAGAATACATCAACAGTGACACCGCTATCATGCTGATAAATGCCATCTATTTTAGAAGCAACTGGAAATATAAATTCAACAAAACTCTTACGTTTCTCGATGATTTTTATGTCAGTGAAAATGAAACGGTTCAGATTGATTTCATGAAAATTCAAAGTAATTTCCATTTAACAAGTATCTTTGAGCTGCAAGCTTCGGCCCTTGAAATGGAATATGCCAACACAAAATATTCATTCATCATTCTTTTACCATGGAGCCGAACCGGATTATCGGAGCTCGAAACGAAATTGAAAAATTTCAATTTAATAAAAATAATTGATTCGTTATTGTGGTATGCCGAATCGGGAGTTGATGTTAAAATTCCAAAATTCAAGGCCGAATATGAAATTAAGTTAAATGAAATGTTGAAAAATGTATGGAAAACAACAAACGATATCAATTTTTGTTGATAAATTTAAATTGAAACGTTTATCCTCTTCTGCTATAGCTTGGTATGGTTGACATGTTTGATGCAAACAAAGCCGACTTCAGTGGAATTTTGGGATCCAATCAGCAATTGTATGTAACTGATGTTATTCATAAGGCATTCATCGATATTTGTGAAGATGGTTCAGAAGCAGCAGCTACAGGTACAGGGTGTATTTAATCATTTTTTAACTTTTTATTCGTTGTTTTTTTTTAAACTGACTTTACAATTAATTTTTCTTTGATTTTTTGGTTTTAGTTTCGATAACGATCATGCTAAAGTCGTATATTGACTGGTACGAAATACCAAAATTTCACGCTAATCATCCGTTTCTCTATTACATTTTGAATATGGAAACGAAAACTCCGATTTTTATGGGTCGCATCACCAAGTTCTAATTCATTAGAAAGTAAATTCTAATGCAAAAATCCAAACGTGACATTTTTCACAAATGCTTGTTTTTCTGTATTTGTTCATTTTAGCTATTTAAACGAGTGTTATGGTTGCAGTAAAATTTGAATTACATTGAAACCGATAAGCGAACAGGAAATATACATTTGTTTGAAGTCTCTATAATAAATGTACGAAACAGATACTTCCCCCGTTTTTATTTTATTTTCGTCATATTTTGCCTCTTTGTTATAATTTTGTATTGCAGATGATTTTATATTTAAATTTCTTAGCAAACATTGTGATAACTAGAATGATGTACGTAATGGCATTTTTTATCACCAATCTATTCAATTTGCGTCAATATTGTTACACACTATAAGTCAATACAAAGTGATTAGAAAAATCACCTTTTTCTTGAAATGCGATTCATGATAATCAGATTAACAAATGGATGATGCATGAATCAAATTCATGATTACATAAATTCAAATGTAAAATTTGTGGTGCTGTCAGTGTTAACAGCTGATTGCTGTTGCGGTTGCGATTATTACTTGTTACCGTGATGCATATTGATCAAAAGCTTGTTCCGGATCGAATTCATTCATACATTTATTGGTGGGCTAACAGTCAATGCACCCATTGAATTAGCGTTGTTAATTTGGTGCTTACAAAAATCAGCTGATGGATGCATTTCAAATAAGAGAAAATACGAACGCAAGTGAATGAATCAGAATAATTGTGCGGATTTATGTAAAATTATGTGTGCATATCTTTCAGCCCATAAATTGAAAACAAATTTCGCGGTGTGATCACGACCTTTACACTGACATTGTGGCGAAATCAAACGTTGTCACGTTTCGGACAAATAGAAATTTTAAAAGATAGTGATTACGGCACGTATTTTAAATGATCAGATCCTCTCGCAACAAACTAGTTTTACATCGAGAAATGATCGTAGCTTACCCATTCATAAATGGAAATGGTATTTTTCAGCCGATAAGAATTCAACAATTCCTGAGGAACGAGATGTTAGAGCATTTCTAAAAAAGTTAGCGTTATATCAAAACGCCGAAAACGTTCCATATGAAGAAATTTTTTCGAAATTTCACTTGTTGATAAAAGGAAGTGTATACGAATGGTACATTCAATATAGAACACAATTCAATAATTGGAATGAATTGAAAACTGGATTGTTGAAACAATTTACTACGCCGTTAACTAGCTTTATGAAAGCAGCCGAATTGGCTAAAAAGAGACAAAAAAGAGGAGAATCCTCAATGGAATATATTGCTTCTGTATTACGCGATTTCGATACTCTTGAAGTATATGATGAACAGGAAAAGATTTCTATCATACATGAATGGTCTTCTTGATAATTTACGCGAGCGAGTTATTGGAAGAAAATGGGAAAGTGTTCAAGAAATGGATCTTCATTTGAGAACAGCCGAAATGGCTGATGAATTACGAAGTGGGACAGAAATAAGGATTTCACGTCCGATGTATTTCCCAAGAATACATATAAACGCCATCGTTCAATCAACGGATTCGAACGCCAAACCCAATTCACATATTTGTAGTTGTGATTTTCAATCAAGTGATTTTCAATTGGAGGACCATGAAGTAGTTGCTTTAAACGAAGACTCTACGTCTGAAGAAATGGTTGAATGTAACCACATCAAAGCCAAGATGAACAAAAGATTTAGTCATGCCAATCCGAGCAATTATGTCAAGGCGGTACATGCCGAGACGACAGTTCAACGAGCTGAGAAGGATGTAGTAAAATTTCTGACTACGAAAAGTAATTATCGCCAGCATGCCTGCTTTAATTGCAATGAAACTTCCAGACCAGTTCATGTACTGAATAATTATTTGCTGATGAATTTAGTTGCTAAATTTATCTGCTAAATCGTTGCGTGACGCTTGCGTATTGTTTTACGCTTGCGCTACAACCGTTTTTTGGTTGCAATTCTCTTGGACGAATTTACGGTCGCTACAATACGCAAGCATCTCGCAACGATTTAGCAGATAAATTTAGCAACTAATTTCATCAGCAAATAATTATTCAGTACATGAACTGGTCTG
>JAQOWM010000809.1:0-15885 GCA_029041755.1 Resseliella maxima | reverse complement strand
AACATTATGTTGCATGAATTCCATTTGTCACACACCAAAATTCATGATTGTTATACGTTTTCGAATGGCCGGTATTGAAAACGCTTTTAAACAAAAATAAAACATTTTTAGAACAATGAAGTTTATTCAGTTAGCGCGACACCACGTGAATCATGGGCATTTTTGACATTTCTGACATTCTTTTGTCAATTTTCAATACATTCACATTTGTCTTATATTCAGTTCAGTGTAAATGTATTCGTATTGCAACTAAACAAAATGTTTTGAGAAAATTATTGCTAGGTTAGCTGTGTATTCATCTTATTTGTAACGTTTTTATTCTTTTTAAATAGTTTTGCATAGTTCTCATTTAGCCTTTATTCTAAATCTTTAAAAATAAAGCAAATGACAGAATCGTATATCCATTTTTCCATTAAATGAATGAATTTTAGATGGAAATTTTAAATAATACAACACACGGTAAACTTTGAAAAGTAGAAAAATGAGCAAAAAAAAAAAAAAATGAAAAAACATCATGTTGTTGCCTTAGCTCTTATTTCTATTTGAAATTCCCATTTTATTAAATTAATAGGCATAAGATGTAAATGATGAATTCATTGAAAATTAAATGTGGTCAGTAACAAATATATTGCATTTGAATCATTTGTTTTGGCATTCATAGATGGAAAAAGTTGAAATCTCTTCAAGTGTTTCTTTTAGGCATACAATTCAGAAGAATTGCCCTTTCCATAAGGAGACATACTGTTTGTACGTAGAAAAAAAGTTCCTCTTGTTCTAGAATTTAATAAATAAATAGTTTAGATAAATTCTATATAAACGATAAAAAAAAAATAGGATTAAAGCATTTGATTGAAAATTACTTACTCTGTTGGCGTATATTCCCCCATTATAACTGCATTCGATGCGTCCAGTGTTCCAAAACAGTGTCGTTGCAATAAAATATCAGTTATTGGACATGGCACTGCAATAAAACCGTTTGGATTTAAAATTGATTCAGCATAATAGTCAACCGAACGGAAGTGGCTGCATGCAACTGACAAACAAATACAGAAAGAAAGAGAGAGAGAAAAAGAAGTGAGACAGAGATTCACAAAAATTGTGGCATATTAATTCAATAAAATAAGAAAATTTAAAATAAACATGAATAAGTCTGAGAATTTTACAGCAATGTTTTGATATTTATCTGGCTGTTTAGTATAATTTTCGACCGTATGATGAATTCAAGTGCGATAGTTACAGTTAATTTTACGAAAAACCGCACACGAATTCAATGTTCTTTTTATTTTTTTTTAACTTTCAACAAAGACGACCTGACCTACATAATGTTAATATATCTTTTTGTTCGCATCCTGGCTGAGATACAATTCCAAAGTTGGGAAAAAAGTCGGCATGCCCTCTGAAAGATAAAGTAAGAAAAGAAAAAATGAATAGAGAAAATTCAAATCTGATGGGAAAAGGAATGAAATCATACCTTGCCCACGATTCGCCCAATCGTTCTCCGTTTGTGTGTATAATATCAACAAATGGAGCGTCTGTTATTCGAATTGCATCGTATGACCATTTTAAATAAAGTGGTTGAGCAGGATCTAAACCAGTGATTCTAGATAGACACATAAATAAGCAAATGATTATAATAATGAGTTTGAAAATTACATGTTTATGGTTAAAATTCAATGCATAATTTTTCTTACCGTCCGACACGAGATTTCATGCTGCGACCAACATTTCCTGTTCAAAAAAAAAAAAAAAAAAAAAAACAAAACGCATCAACAAAAAAATAGAAAGAGTGAGATATAGATAGTAACAAAGATTATACCTGCTATATGTGCACCTAAAAATAAACGAAAAAGATAAAATAAAAAAATAAAAAACAAATAAATTTCCGAATTGAAATAAAACACACCTAAAGAGTGTCCAAGCTGAAATGAAAGCAAACGAATGAAAAAATGAAGTTTTTCTTTTTATAAATGATATTTTATTCACCAAATGCACCAAACCGCTGTCAATATTATTTGTTTGCAAATAGACATCGAGTATTTGTGCGATACGAATTGCCACTTGTGATGTCAATCCTCTTGACACATCGTACATTTGATATGATGCTTGTGACCAATCAACAATCATTAAATTCACATTTCCGGCACTCAAATATGCTTTTTTTATTGGTTCAATAGAGCTGTGATAACGGCTGGCTATGTATCCGTGTATCAATACTTTTATTGGTACATCGTCTAAAAAACCATCCAATTTCACCGACCTACGCACTAACTGTTCTTCGTGATAGAATCTGAAATGTTTAACACCAATTTCATAGAAAATTATCAGATTTTTTTTAATCTCATTAAACACACATAGACAATTCGTATTTAAATTCACAATTTCAAAAACGGTATTATTACTTACGGGCTGTAATAAAAAATGCCAATTGTTTCTAACAATTCACTATAATTTGAATTTTGTGAATAGACTTGTTCGCCATGCGGTAAAATTATCATTGCTAATGTAATAAAATAGTATATATTCAAATTGGTCATTTTTTGTATATTGTTAATACTATTTAAACGTATAATTGTTATTCAGTTGGAGAGATTCACTTGAATTATTTTGATGTAGTTTTTTCCGAATATTTGGTTTTATTGTCACAATTAAAACATAAACTAAATTATCATTATGATTACAACCGTTGAGTTTCACTTCACAAAATGAATATACAATTGAGGGAGGACAGAAATTGAGATGATTTCGATTCAAAGAATGAATATATTTCAAAATTTACACAAATTAGATTTTGCTTTTTGCTCAGAACTTTAATATCTAACTGGATTACAAGTGCATTTTTGCTGTCTATTTATGCATTTTTTTTTTTCTTTTTCCATTATTACAAGTTGATTTCAATCTATTTGCATGCGAAAATATTCCTATAATTTTTTTTTCGATTTTACTTCTTCATCAATTTCTGTTTCGAAGTAAATGTTGCAACTTTTGATTTGCGTGATGCTTTGTTTATTACAAATTTTTCTCTCGTCTCAATGCGTTTTTTTTTCCTCTTTTGGTTTGTTTGTTTGTTAATTATACTTCGTTTGCTCGAAGATAATGAATGATAATGTAGGCTCAACATTTTCTATTTGCTGTTCAACAAAATTGCAAAATTTGATGAAAATCTCCACGCGATATAATGACCCATCTCTCTTAGCTTATTATAGCTGTGGTAAAAGACATTTTTATCGGTCAATTTGAAATCAATTTATCTATGTATGATTTGGATACATTTAAAAATTTGTTTTTTCTTTTTTTTTTCTTTTTTTTGTATGCTAAAGAATTTCAATTTTTTTAAGTTACAATTCACAATAAAAATGTATTGCTGCTTAAATTTAAAAAAATCTACTTTTTCGACTTAAAAGTTATTACTTCCACTGAAAAATGTTTCTCAAAAAATATTTGCTCGAAAAAAAACAAAATCATTATAAAGTATAATTGTAAACTTAGAATGTTTTTACGCTCTATCACCACAGTATCTATGAGTTCGAACTATCTATGTGTATTCCACTGACTTTCTAGAGACAGGCCGGTTTTACCATGGTTTTCCGGTCCCAATCTTGGTATTGAAGCTTGCCTTTAATACCATCCCACCCCTGATTGTGATAAATTCTCTTTTGCTATAGTCGTACTATGGGCGCAATTTATATCGCATTGAGTCTATGACCAGCATGTTTTCTAGCTTGCTAGTGAATACGTACTGAAATACATTTAAGTTTCGTTTATTTATTTATTATAAATGAAACATCATATTGCCACTAATTATGAATGAAAATGATAGTAGTTATAATGTCATTTGCATATTCCTTCTTCTGTTTAATCTCTGAAATCGTTCTTTTTTTGTTGAAAAGATAAAAAAGTAAAATTATTATAAAAACTCATTTTGTTTTTTTGTTTTTTTTTTGTCTTAATTTCTTTCCTTTTCATTATGTTTTTATTTCAAACTCTTCAATAATTACCAATGATATGAACTGGTGAAATGAATGGCATGATCTCAGCGTGTTCGAGCCATTTATTGAATTTCAGCTGTTTAAAGAATTTGTTTCGCTTTTGTTTTATAAATTTGGCCAATGTGCCCAATTGAATATGATGAAAAGTGAGAGTTGTGTGTGGAATAAACTTGAAATAAAAAAAAAATATCGAAATTAAGAAAAGAAAAAAAAAAAACGAAATATGTTTCAAGACAAAAAAGGAAACTTGTTCGACGTCGAAGAATTTGATTAAAATACATGTTCATCATATTCGTGGCACAATTGTTCAGCACATTTCTAATTTTGGCACTCAATAACCATTTTTATCGATCAGATGTTCAGTCAATATTTCATAATGTTCATTTTACATAGAGAGCTGTTTACAAGTACATTCATTAATATTATATTTTATGCTTGTAATACTCGATTGATTGACTAGAAGACAACAGAAAATGAAATTTGCGTGTATTGTTATGACACAATAAATGTGGTTCGGCAAAGATCGATGATCACCTCACACAGTGTATTCCATATTGAATGAAAAGAAAAACAAAATAACAGTTTCAATGCTTTCATCCAAATATGTAATGAACGTGCTATTGATTTCAAAGACATTGTAAAGTTATTGAAGAAATGTCTTGAGTGGGGTAATGGAGAGTGGTGGGGGAGAGAGAGAGAGAGAGAGATTAAAGCAAAAATAAAAAAGCATGTCAAAAATCCCAATTCCAATGCCAACGTTATTAAATATTATAAATTCTGGATTTACCAAATAATAATTCCAATTAATACTCAACGAAAGTTATTGAAAATAACAAAAATATTTGCTTTAAATTCTCATCAAAATAATTTAGCCAAATGGGTTTAAATCTTCTCAAAGACTACAAAAAAATACAAAAAATAAAACGAATATAAAATCAAATGCGCCATATGCTAGTGATTTGTGTTAATGAAGTTAAAGAAGAAGAATAAATTCAACAAGCATTTTGCAGAAGAAAAAAAGAATTATGCATACATGCTCAGTGAGCGCGTACATTTTCAGAGAGCATTTGTTCAATAGCAAAATGGATTTTGTCAAATAATTATGGAATGGCATATAAAAATGTGTTGAGCAGTGAGCATAAATGATTCTTTGTCTTTCACATTAGATTATATACGCTGTTGGGCAACATAGAAGATTATAAGCTTTCAATAAAGCCAAGAGAATAATCAGGAACAATCTAGTATCTAAGTCTTTCCCTTTCACTCTCTTCCTCTCACTCTTTCGTTTTCTTTCTTTCTCTCTCTTTTTCTCTCTCTATTTCTCTCTCTTTTTCTCTCTCTCTCTCTCACTCTCTTTTTCTCTACTTTCTGAGTGTCTTGCTCTTTGGAATATATTATTTCCAATGGAATTAAATCATTCCAAGTCAAACCAAATCAATCATTACTGAATTCTTAAACTATTCAATTATTTTTCATTCTCTCACTTTCAGAAATATAACTCACGCATACAGTTACTTGTGAACTTCAGAAGAAATTAAAAACATTGAAAAAAATAAAAATGGTCGGTTTCATTCTGTTGCCAGTATTAAATTTGACTCGCTTGTGTTATTTGGCATCTCAAGGTATTTGGGTTTGCCGCTGCTTTGTGTTTAACTGTGCGACGAATAGCAATGGGATAACATCAATGTGCTGATCAACATCACACTGTAAACCGTATAAATCAACTGAGAGTGTCGCACAAAAGAATGCTATATTTGCTTGTATTATAAATTTATATGTGTGTGTATGTTTCGCAGATTCCATAATACATGCATGGTGGTATCGTGTTAGGTGAATGTTGTGTATTTCTTATTCCATACTTGCTCATTGATCGCTTCTCTTGTATTTCTTCTGTTTTTTTTTTATTATGATTTTATTCCATCGCGGAGTGTGTCTTATTTCTTAAAGTGTTGCTCTCGTCAGTTTGACTAAGCAATTTGAGGTGTGATCGCCGAACAACGAAAACAATCTCCATCAAATGTAAAAAAAAAAAACGTAAATTATTAAAATAGAGATCCGTGTGTGTTGAGTTTATATCGCGCGCTAATTTTTTCATTTGTTCGTTCTCTCATCTCTGTATTTTTTATTATACTGTTTTCATTGGTGTTCATTGAATAATATCTAAATTTAATATGGTATTTCTCAAGTTCAGTTTTCTGTACCATTCAACTATTGAGCTTTTCGATACAGTGCAATTAATTTATTGTTCTGAATTGCGATCGTTTTATTTTTCTGCCATATAGAAAAGGTGACATTTACGATGCTGATCAACGCATATTCCGACCGTTTAACAGATAAAAAGCAGAATGGATTAATGCAGACAGAATAAGATCACACTTTGTTTTCACGTTTTCTTTGTATGATCAAATTGTTATATAGTGTGTTTTTGTGTTAGTGCTACCGACGAAATATTGACAAATATATGATTCGTCGAAAACATACAAATGTTGAGTGTAGCGTTTAGTAAATGCGATTCATTTTGTTTCTTTTGTGATTCCCATTGTTTTTTCTCATTCATTCAACCTCCTCCCTTTCCGCTTCGCTCTCCTCCTCCTCCT
Source organism: Resseliella maxima (assembly GCA_029041755.1). NCBI lineage: Eukaryota > Metazoa > Arthropoda > Insecta > Diptera > Cecidomyiidae > Resseliella > Resseliella maxima. The sequence goes on along the minus strand of JAQOWM010000809.1, from coordinate 9,302 downwards.
CCTCCTCCTCTATCTTACTCTTTCTCTTTCTTTTTATAGGTTACTTATTATTCGCATAAATTATTATATAAGAAGTTAAAATTATATTGATGTGAACAAGTGTATTGAAACAATTTTTACTTTGACAAAATGTAATATGTGCAACTTCTTTGGTTTGTGTGGGCATTATTCTTGGCCAGAAGAAAAAGAAACAATATTAAATTCAAACAACGAAATGAAACATATTAAATACATATATATATATATACGTTCAAGACTAGTTTGCAATGAAATTCCCACACATTGCCATTCATTTTGATTAAAACGGAGTGTCAATGCAAGCTGTTTTCTGCTTTAGATTAGGTCATCAGTTTTACGCAAATCTTAGGCTGGTTTAACATCTCAATTTTTCAATTGTTAAATCACTTATTTTGAGATACGATTTTCATAAAAATTGCCTGTTCTTTTCTTTTTAAGTCATCATAATATTAAATTTAAAGCAAAAAAGTGACTCATTAATTGTTAATCGTTAGTTAGGGAATGTTTTTTGTTATTTTTTGTTTGGATTCATTTCGCTGCTGGAACGATGTTTTGAAGAAAAAAAAATATATGCGATGAAATGGATCGTGCTATTAATTAATTATGTTCCATTTCCATCAAACCACTATTTCTAGAATTAAATCTCTACAACAGGTGTAACACAATCCGTCCTAGTAGTTTCAAGCCTATTCAATTTATATATTTTTTTTCTCGCATCGAATGAATACTCGTAATATTTTTCTTTCATTGTTTAAAACACAATAAAATATTCGCTTTCAAAACCAGATCTGCTCAACCAAAAAACACAAACAGAAAAACGAAGAAGTAAAGAGAATGAGAGAGAGAGAGAGAGAGAGAGAGAGAGAGAGAGAGAGAGAGAAAGTGAGAAGGAAGAGTCTGACACTTATTACTTATTGCTAATTATTATTCCACACACGAGATCAAAATGATCGCTATTTTATTGGAATAAATACATATTGTCAACACAGCTGAGCAAAATAAGAAATCGCTACGATGATTTCATGCATTTTCACAGTGTGAATTATATACTTCAAATGTATGTACGATTGCTTCGATGAAAAGTAAACATACAAACATTTAAATTCGATTTTCATCATCGACCATTCATCCTCAAATTGACCTTTGAATTTGAAAAAATCGTGCCCCTGACCAAAATTTTTATATTCACATGAAAATGTAGCATTTTTTGCACTATTATATTATTATTGTGACAATATTTGTTAGTATCACAACCAGAAAAAAACACTCGAGACATGAATGACGCCATAAACAAAAGCATTGTGGTTTGCATCTATGATATCATTTGTATTTGAATTTGTTTTCATTTTGATCGATTCACCAATTTCCGAATTTTCAAATATAAGTTTATAAACGTTATGAAATCGCTATATTAATTAGCCTCTCAATTTTTCGACCGAGGGTAGCGACTGCTTTAATCGTATATGTGCACGCTCTCCGGCTGCAGCCGGGATAATCTACCCTGTTGTGGGAATATGCATTTGCATATTGTGTAAACATATGTTATATCGTTTTTATGTAAAAATGCAAATGAGACCTTTGATATGATCGAATCTACGGTTTAATCATCGAACGTAACCACATACAATAAGAAAAGAGAATAATTCAACCAACTTTAAAAAAAAACTGGTAGAAAAACCAGCAAAAATTCCCATTTCGAACTCAAGAACGTTCAAGTGAATTTCTGTAATTTCTCATTATCGCAAATCGTTAAAACAAATAAGTGACGAAAAAAGAAACAAATATTTACAGGCAATTATTTTAAACAATGTTTGTTCGCGCAAATCATTATCTTTACCGTTGCTTAACAGATAGATAATAAACATGCAAACAGCATAGTATTCGTTTGGTTGCATGGATTGAACCACACATTTTTGTTTTTATTCAAATTCTTGCTTAACGAATTGTATTTTTTTTTTTTTTTTTTTTTTTGGTTTTGAATGAAATTCGTTTCAGCAAAAAGAAATTTGGAAAAATTTCGCGTAGAAATGCGAGAATCTATTCAAGATTCAATCAAAAATTCTTAGCATTTTTTTTTTTGTTTCGGTTTGCATTTATCATTGAATTGTATAGATTTCCATACTCTTTATTCAGATTAAGAAAGGTTACACAATGTACAGTATCTGTCAAAAGTTTGGAAACTATGCATATTTTTCGTACAATTTGACGTTTTTTGTTGCTCAAAAAGTACAATATGAAGATGTAATTTTTTTCTCTCAACTTTTTCTGAAGGATTTTAAACTAAAACCTTCATTTTATTCTCAGAATTGAAATCTGTATCGTGACTCCTTTTACGGACTTTCAAAGGCCAGAAAAATGTTCAATTAACATTTATATATAAAAGTGGTCATTTTTTTTTTTTTGGTATTTTCACGCATATGGTCGGAAAAAATCCATAAAGATGCTGTGATACAGATTTCTATTCTAAGAAGAAAATGAAGTTTTCAGTTTAAGCTAAAATAATTCTAAAGAAGTCGAGAAAAAAAAATTACAACTTCATATACTTTTGGACTAGGGGCTTTTATCTATGCGAAAAATTCGTATCCATTTGCAAATTTCATACAAATCATTTGCGAATTAATTGCGAATGCGTACATACATTTTAAATGGGATGATTGCGAATGCGTGAACCATTGATAAATCTCATTCAGTCGCAAAATGGATACCAAAAGTGTCATGGTCGCATTCGCATTCGCATTCGTGAGACATTTGCTATTTGCTATGAACATTCGAATTGATTCGCAGCATTCGCAAGAGATAGATCCCCCTAGCTTTTGGAGCAACAAAAAACTTCAATTTGTATGAAAAACATGCATGGTTTTCAATCTTTTAACCGGTACTGTACATTTGAAAAATACAATTTTACAATGCTTTTGTTATTATGAAAAAAGATGAAGAGAGAAAACAAAAAACAAAAAAAAAAAAGCATAGATATGCAAATTCAGGTTGCGATAACCATTTTTCCTATACAAATTGTGTCAAATAGATTTGCACATTTGTTCAAATTGCTTCAAAAATCTGGCATAGTTTTGAAGAGGTTAAAGTGAAAATCAGTGAACAATCATTCATTTTGACCTTCATTCGATTTTCTATGCATTCAAGTTTTACCCGAATAACAATTTTTGACAAAAGAAATTATTTAATTCGCCAATTATATGAAAATACCGTAATTCAAAACATAAACTAAGCAGTTGATGAAAAAAAAAATCCTAGTATTAGTAACATTTGTGTTACTCTCTAAAAGTGTACGCTTTAATTGAATTTCACACGGAAGCAAATACTTTCTTTGTCAAATTGTTGTTGTTTTTTTTCTTCTTCTTGGCGCACATATTTTGAATGGAAGTGAAATTTATTCAAGTATGTGAATTATTGCTTTAAAAATTTTCGGTTGAAAAGTTCATTGCTTCTTTCACAGAACAATTAAAATTAGAACAAATATCTTGATTTATTAGAAAGTTAGATAAATGATTATTCTAATAAAAATAGAAAGCCAACAGTTTATAAATGTCATATCAATTCATTGTCAATAAATAACATGAATGAAACTAAACGAAAATTCTAATCGGTCTATTAACCATTTCAGATTGTGATAAACCATAACTGATGGTGGCAATATGAATCAGCACCAATAATAAACGAATAATAAAAAAAAAGACGAAACATAAATTCAAATCAACAGTATTTCGACGAATTTCAAATAATATTCAAAATGCCGAAAGTCCATGAACGATCTGCAAAAAAGTGAGTCATTTTATCAATATTTTTCATGATCGAAACACATAAAACATAGCTAACGAGTTTTTCTTGTGAACAACGAAACACCAATATTTCAAATCATTCTCTTTGAAAATATTTCGTTTCAGTGTAATTTTATAAATCTTTTTTCTGACTGAGATTTGGATTTGTTATAAAAATCTTAACATTAGTTGAGAAGTTTTCAAGCTTTATTAATTAATAGTTTTCCGAGTTGTTTATTAATTAAAATTCATTTGGTTTTTTTGAATAGATTAAAAAATGGCCACTATGTTGCAACACGAGGTACAGACGCCGTTGACTATTCTCATTCGAATCGTGGTTACTGGACAGATGGTGAAGAAAGTCAACGTGCACCATCTGAACGCACATTATCAGAATATACAACGGCCAATGAACGAAACACATCACCTCCACATGCACACAGAGATAAATATCGTACCGATTTAAATGCGGGCCCAAAAAATTTAGGTCCTACGTATGGGCCACCTTCACGTCCACCACCAAGAGCACCATCAGCGCTCAGTTATGAGCATGGCGGCGATAATGGCAGCGATATATACGTTACAAGTGCCGCATACTACAGGGCACCTTCGGAATATAGGTGAATACAATACGATATAAATTTTTACGAAATATAATGAAAAAAAAAAAAAAAAAAAATGAAGCTTTGAAACGATGCATAAGAATGATGGCATCATTTTAGAGGAGAATTGTAAAACACTTAATGACGATAAACAATAAAATTGTTATGTCATCAAATTCCAATGAAATTTATTAAAAGATACATATGAATGTTTTTCAGCCGTTACACGCATCGATCACAAGCACAAGGACCGCGAAGTCTTTATTCAGTAGCTAGTTCAGCGAAAACCGGTCGAAGTAATCGATCTCGTCGAGCTGGTGCCCGAATCGAAGCTATGTCTGCCCCAAATCCATTTTGTCCAAATGTTAAAGGCGTTTGCTGTCTTATGTTACTGCTAAATTTAGGTTTGATTTTAGTAACACTTGGATTTGTTATCGTTATTCAATTCATCGAGCCCTTATTTGTTTGGTACGTGTATTTAAAACATATTATTTTGTTCTTTATTATTCGAATTTTTTGTTTTAAATGTTCGACATTTCATTTCAATTAATTGATTTTTTTTCTCTTTAATTTTTTAGGATCCTAGGATTAATATTTTTAATATTTGGATTTGCAACGCTAATTGGCAGCATGATCTATTGTGTGGTTGTTTGCCGAGATGCTAAAACACCATCACAACTTCGAAATGAAGATTTATACTGGACAAAATATTGGCAGAAAAATATTGGTTATACACCGCATGAGATTAATTACAAAGCTGATCGATACAATGACGCATACTCTGATCGATATTCAGTCAGTAAAATTAGTGGAAAATATTCGGACCGGGAAAGTAATCGATACTGAACATGTGTTCGATCAACTGAGCTGATTAAATTGGCGACATCTTTACCATATTTTCAAAATTCGAAGCATTAAGCAATATCAAATACATACGTACATATACTGCATATACTAACTGCTTGTAGCTTCAATTGATACTGAACTGGTATCGCTGTCCTAATTAAATTAATAGAATTTATATACTAAGTAACTAAATTATTAATGATGGCAATAATATTTTATGTACCGATTATTCAATCATATTCGCTCGACTGCAATTGATTGCAAATAGTTGATGTGATATCCTCATGTCAATCATTTCGGCAGAATTTTCACATTCGAAAAGAAACTGCTAAATGAATGGGTACGGCTTTTAATTTAATAGTTATTGATTTTTATTTTCGACAATGAATCTTCAAAGCTGTGCAACCAAAATACTACACGCTCTGTCTACGCTTTGCAAATTACATACCGTAGCCTACTACGCACCCTAGAATATTTGTATGGCGTTGCACATCTCTTTGAATCTTAATGTTATGTGGCTACTACTATTTTACCTTGTTTCAATCATAAACTTTAAATTAAAAACAATAAGATGCCTTAATTTGGAGAATAGATTCATCGGCTATGCATAGTAACATTTAGTAACGAAAATACATCCGTTTCCATATATGTATAGTATACAAAGTTTGAATTAGGGGATACATTTGATCGTAGATGCAACCATTTTTACCGTCACATTACAGAGAAATTTAGAATATTGATTTAAGTAAACATCAATGTGCATTGTACATCAATCATAAATGAAATAAACTTGGATGTGCTGAAACTATTCTGATAGTAAGAATTATTGAAATTACGGTCAATTTTTACACTGAAATGGGCAAATCCGTTACATATATTAACGTTAACTTGAACTAAAAATCGTTACTCAAATATTTGTTCCACACAAATCATGATTCCGAATAATATTTTACTTATAGTAGTAATTAAACAATTTCTTAGTACATTTTATAAAGAAACACCTTTTTATTGAAAAAAAAAAAAAAAACACAAATGCCAAAAATTGACTGTTTTTAGATGATTATTTAATGTTCACCGAAACTATATACTCAAACTTAAATTTACCAAATGCAAAATTCTAATCCTTGCTTCCAGTATAGTGATGCATTGAATACTATAGTCAATTCTTTAAAAAATAAACAAACAAAAAATGTGTAATGTTGAAAGAACTTGTGTGAAACTTAATGATAGAATTTCTTTTTCAGTTTTTTTTTAAATAAATTTATTGTATTTTCAAGCAATGTATAACACATATATCGATCGATTAACTTTAGTTGCTCTTACCAAAAATTTCCTTAATACGATCTACATCATCGTCATGGATGTTGTTTTGATACTATTTATTTTTATATATGGATTTTTTGCTGATATTTTGTTAGTGAATCAGCATTTTTCAAACGAATTGTGACATTGGCTTGCTTATTAACACAAATATGAACACATGTTGTTTGTTTACAATTGTCGATTTTTGTTGTAATTTTAATAATGAATGCGTTCAATACGTTGACAGAAATCCATAAATATTCAAAATTTACAGATAGATATTGGGTGGGCACATTCTTTTACGAAATAGACCGATTTAGATTACCGTCTTCAGAGAAGATGCAGCCTAAATACTTGAATTGAGACACCTGCTCAAGTACACTCCCATTCAACAGACAATTCACTTGCTTCCGATTTTTCCCAATATGCATAACTTGTGTTTTTAAACTGCTAATGGTCATTCCAAAGTTCGAACAAGCTGTTTCTAAATCGCTAATGCTGTTTTGTAGCTCTTGTTCTGAGCCCCCAAACAATACTAGGTCATCCGCATATGCAAGAGCGGATATAATGTTTCCCCCCAAAACTACGTTACCCCTCAGCTTAGCTGACTTGATCAGTTTGTCCATATAAATTATAAATAAAAGCGTTGATATTGTACAGCCCTGTCGAAGACCATTTCGCACTTCAAACCTTTCACTCAATTCCCCATCCACTCTCACAGCCGCTTCACAATATCTATACAAAATCTTAATTGCACTCAGCAGGGAACCATTCACACCATATTCACCCAACACCGACCAGAGCTTATCTCTAGGTATGCAATCATACGCTTTTTGCAAATCAACAAAACATACATACATATCCTTGTTTCTCTCATGGAACTTCTCTATTAGTTGTCTCATGCAAAAAATTTGATCTTGACATCCGCGCATCGGTCTGAAGCCCGATTGGTTTTCATCCAAGAGCGATTCGACAATAGCTCTGGTACGTTTTTCTAAAATTGCACTATATACTTTTCCGACAACGCTCAATAAAGAAATTCCACGGTAGTTGTTACAATCCTTATTACTTCCTTTCTTATGGAGAGGAGAGATAACTGCACCACCCCATTCTTTCGGCACAACTGATGAATCCCACGCTAGATTGAACAACCGATGCAACCATCGAATCCCTACTGAACTACTGCAAATTAAATATTCGTTCCTAATCTCGTCCACTTCTGCTGCTTTGCCCCAACTTAGTTTTCTAACCGCCTGCTCTATCTCTCCTATGCTTATTTACATACATTCATACGATGCATAATAATTGTTCTCTCTCTTTCTCTTCTATTTTATCTCTCACACACCTCTATTCAATATTGTAGAGAATATGGAGAGCAACGACAAAAACACATCTGAATTCTATGCATAATTAGATGCAAATGAAAGTATTTCTTATTATTCATATGTGATGTATGCACCGGTTTGTTTTTCAATTGTTGTGTGAGTGACATCAAAACCAATACATATAAAGTATAAAAAAAAAGAGTATTGTATATACTGTGCATATACAGTGCTCTCTCTCTTTTTCTTTTCCAACTTATCATCAAGCGTAACTGATATGGCAACGGACCTCTTTGCCATGTATTTTGTTGTTGGATTTCATTTTGAGTGTACCTTTGTATTTTCGTTGTTCAAGTGAAGATGATGATGAATGGCAGCAACAGCATCATCGACAATCGTTTTACATTCAAAGTAAAAAAAACTACCAAGCTTTCAAAATCCAAACAAAAGATCAAAAACGCGTCAAGTCTTTTTCAACACAATCGATGAGAAACTTAATTCTAAACGTCAGATTGAATCCATGATAGCAAAGGCAATGGATGAGAAACTTAATTTCAAAGCTCATATTGAAAATTATACTTTTTTTTCACGTTCAACTTGCATTAACTATTGGAAAAAACCATCATTATGCATATCATTTTGTGTGTTGAAATTGTAACAATAACGTCAACAGCATGTCAATGGAATACAGTTCTTTCTTCAAAACATGTTCATGTGTAATTATTGTTATAGATTTCAATGTAAACACAACAACTGTTTTGAAGCAACACACACACACATATATATATATAGTATATTAAAATATACTATATTTTCTCATTTCCTATATGTCATAACATTTCTTAATTTCATGCATATTATTTCATCTTTGTCTAACTTTCACGTTTCATTTTGCACCTGAATTGAAATGCTTAGTAAACCAGGGCCGTATACAGAGGGGCGCAAAGGTGGGCTTAGCCCACCCGAAAATTTGGTCAGCCCACCTAAAAATTTTAGCTTTGAAAAACAGCATACAACCTTCTATTGCGACTAATTGAAAATCGCTGAAAATCGAAAAAAAATCAAAAATTTTTTTTTTCTATTCTGATGTAGTATTTTACATGCCATTTCATCTGGTATGTTCGGTTTGATAAGATGCACATTTTTTATCGCTCAAATCACTATTGGTAAATTTCGATCTCATGTTATCTTGCTTTTACTCATACGCTTTAATGACTTAGTTGCAAAAAACTTCCGCAAAATTGCAAATGGCGTTTATTAACTTCGTTATTATAATAAATAATAAACATGTTAATAACGTTATTATGATCGATCTTAATAAATACTAACCATCATAATACGCTTATTAAGATCGATTCTAATAAATAATAACAAGCTAATAAATTATTATGATAATAACATTTTTATTAACATATCGATTTGGCACATCTGTACGT
>JAQOWM010000957.1:0-118148 GCA_029041755.1 Resseliella maxima | reverse complement strand
AATAATCTATTATAAATCTTTCAATTTATTTGTTTTTTTTTTTTTTTTTTTTTTTAATATGAGTTCGGGTAAAATTAGTTCGCACTGTATAATAATTCTTGAGGTGTGCAGTGTGCACCGCATAGTATGGTCATAGATATCTAGAATAAATCGATCTATATTTTCAATTTTTGACAAAACACCCTGCATCAGTTCGGTTTCAAGAATGTTGTTTGTACACTCACATAAATGAAATTTAAATTTTAGTAGGAGAAATAGTCTAAGTATGGCAGTTCATATGATTTTTGCATCTGGTACAAGCGATTTCATACTAAAACCATCTGATTGAAATGTTGCAAGAATGTGATGAAGAAATGAAAGTGAATTATAAGCGTGCGAATATGTCTTTGAGAATATCCTAATTCATTTAATGGGCGTGTAGTTTAATCTAAAGAGGAATCGAAAATCGGTTAAAATAATCGCAATAACATGGGCGCACACTTGTGTTTGCGATAATTCTAAATGACGAAAAATGAAATTAATGTGACTGTTTTTCTGCGCGTTTGTTGTAGGAGAATCTAGTGAGATAAAGAGTAGCGTAGCCAATAGTATATTTACTATTATAGTGTTTATTGTATAATTTACAGTTTGATGACCATATACAGCCCATAGATTCTTTATATATAAATATGTACTAGGACTTTATGACAATGATAAAAGCTAGATGGCTTTCGTCTTTCATCTTTCGTCTTTTTTCCCATAAAATAATTTTTATATAGACTTTGATTCGCTTGACGCGTGATTGCTGTAATTGTCAGTTATCATTTCAAAGATTCAGTTGATATGTTGATATGGTGAATTACGAGAGCATGACATAAAAATGTTATTATTGTGGACAATTCTAGACGATATGATTTCATTACCATTGAAGATGATATGAAGAATATTTCACCCAAAAATGCGTGAAATTGGAATTGATTTTATCATTATTCATGAATTGCCAGTGCTTGAAAACTGAAGCGACTATACCAGATTTATTACTTATGATAAGGTCAATCACACAGATAGTATGAATTCGTGGCACAATATGTATTCATTCAGGTCACAATAAAGTAATAAAAATGAAATTAACATGCGTTGCTGAAGTTTTATATCGTTAAAATTCCATTTTATCTTTTTACTATGAATTTAATTAAGTTTCCATATATTCGAAAAAAATTTCAGATAAAATTGGAGTAAACAATATCGAGGATTAACCAAGTGTTTATGAAAACTTTTTTTGATTAATTTAACTAAATATGCAGCGATTCCATTTTTCCACTTGTTTATTCCATCGAAAAAATGAGAAGTCCAAAATTTCAAGTTGTTGACTCATTCTAAGAGCTTGGGGCTAAGTGTCGATTTTTTATCAAAAACGACCAAAAACCTAGGGGGAAAACGGCGCATAAACTGCATATGCTTGCAAATACTGCAAATGATACGAGAACATATACGCATATTTGTCACTGTTATGCGCAACTATTTGCATCCAATACGAAGGAGAGGAAGCAACATAAAAACAACAGGCATAGCATTTAAAACGGTGGGCATATGTATGTAAATAACTGCGCTTAAACGTCAAATATGAACAACAATTACGTCAAAAATATGCAATAAAAACGTCAAGAATAATCAACAATAAAGTCGAAAATTTTCAATGTACAAAAAGTGCGCTCATATATGTTCTGTAGATAGTCTTCGAAATCAACCGTAAATTTATCTTATTCCCAAATGTCAACGGCGGCTTCAAGATTTATGATCGAACCTAAAGATATTAACGGATACAATTTTGTCCGTCTGAATGAAAAAAATATATTTAAAAAATTTCAACAAAAAAGTTAGTTTCCAGTCTTTGGATGTCTGGATATTTTTGATAGGCATTATGAAACATGACGAATGAAAAATTAAAAAAAAAAAACTTGAACAATATATAATCTTTTTATTAATTTGTTCAATATTTATCAATATATTGAGGATTAATATCTCCCTGACTAAATAATAAAGGTGCCACTGACTAAAATGTTGTCCATCCGAATGAAAAAATTATTAAAATATAAATATTTCGGAAATAAATACCAAGAGTAAAGAGCAACACAGGGAATCAGAAGTGGCAAACGGATCATTCGGACAAAATGATATGTATTTACTTACTACTGTATCGTTTGGTTGTCATTGATATCTTTATCTACAATAGCTCTCAATGAGAAATGAAAAATAAAGGGTGATTCAACAAGAGATACTTTTTTCAACAGGATTTCTTTGACATGTCACGCGTGACTACTGTCAAACCACCATGTTTATTTTATTCAGTATTCATTGACATTTCGTCATGGAAAGACTTTCGCCCGAGCAACGTTTACAAATCGTTCAATCATATTACGAAAATGCGCGTTCTGTGAAAAATGTTTTTCGACCAAATAGACCACGTCCGGCGCGTAGTGAAGAAAATATAGCGGCAGTAGCTGAAAGTGTTGGTGAAGACCGTCGAGAATCAATTCGACACCGTGCTCAACAAATTGGCTTGTCATATGGAACCACCTGGCGAATTTTACGGAAGCCAGCTGACATTCCAAAACGTCACCGTTTCAGCAAATGGGCTCGCTGAAGATCCGTTTTTTTCGAGCAAAATTTTGTTCAGTGATGAGGCCCATTTCTAGCTGAATGGCTACGTCAATAAACAAAATTGCCGTATATGGGGTGAAGAACAATCTGGAGAGATTCAAAAACTACCGATGCATCCACAAAACACAACCGTTTGGTGTGGTTTATGGCCTGGTGGGATCATCGGTCCATATTTCTTCAAAAATAAGGCCGGCGTCATTGTAACCGTGAATGGTGCTCGTTATCGCGCCATGATAACGGATTATTTAATGCCTGAAATTGAAGCCAATGGGCTCCACGACGTTTGGATCCAACAAGACGGCGCTAAATCGCACACAGCCGCTGATACGATGGTTTTATTGCGTCAAAACTTCGACGAACAATTGATTTCCCACTTCGTTCGTGTGATATCACACTTTTGGACTTTTTTCTTTGGGGCTACGTCAAGTCTGAAGTGTATGCCGATAAGCCAGCTACGATTGAAGCGCTAGAGGCCAACATAACTCGCGTTATTCGTGCCATACCGGTCGAAATGCTTGGGCGCGTCATCGAAAACTGGAACCTCCGAATGGACGAGCTACGGCGCAGTTGCGGCCAACATTTGAAAACTATTATTTTCAAAAAGTAAATATCAAGGATGGTTCTTTAAACGACTAATAAAGATTTTTCGATTCATTTGAATTTTTTGTGTTTTTTTTTTTTCAATTTTAAAAAAGTACCACTTGTTGGATCACCCTTTATTTGGCTATTGGCTTCCGGTTCGTATCGTGTCTAATTTCAAAGTCGATGAATCATGACTGAAGTCAATCGCCAATTTTTTTGTCTGTGCTAGTGATTTCAATGGATTGTATAGAACCGTGTGTGTTAGGAACTATACTGCAGTAAATTTAAAGAACTCTGCTGTTTCAACTGATATTCCAGCTTTTAATTCGATTTGATTAAGTCACTTATCTTGCATTCTTATAAAAACTAACTTATAATTTTGTGTTTACAAATTAACATGTTAACTTTAGTGATGTTAGATTTTTTTCAAGAGTAGCGAATTGGTTACATGTGAAGAATTTAGTTTTAGATGAGAATGCGTGATTATTGCCTAAATAAAATAGCAAATTAAAATTGATATACAATTCATCTCAGCAAATACTGAGCATTTCAAAATTTTTCATTTTCATTTTCATTTTATTATTGGGTTATATTCAACCATTGATTGGTTTTGTTTCACTAATGTGATGTCTTTTGATCATTTCTTTGAATACATTGCATTTTTGATTCAAAATCTCTATATGGTAAAAGAATTGCAAAGGAAAGATGTCAAAGTGTGAAAACACATAACACACAATTATATAAAAAGCCAACTGAAATACCGCTGCGAATGTCCACGTGAGTAAATCCACATGTCAATGATATAGCTAGAAGTAAATGTTTTTATTTTTGTGGATATGTTTTGTTCACAAAAGCAACACAATCAATCTGTAACCAATTGGCGCTAATTGTTCAATTCGGTTTTGTTCACATGATTTAATCTGGGGTAGAAAATTGTTAAATGGACAATGAAATGAGCAAATTAATTTAGGGTCATTGAATCAAAACCATTATAATCACCAGAAATTGCATTAAGGAACAAAAGAATATAAATTTAGATCTTAATAGGATGCAGTTGCATTTGTAACCACAAGTCAATTCATCTCATTTATTTATTTGATGCTACACAGCAATTTCGCACGTGCGTATTTGGGGTGCTAACCGACATTTGCAAATGAGTTTGTTGTTACAGTTAATTATGCACAAAATTGAATATCTATCACTATCAGTTTTGACATTGAATTCCTCGTTGTTGCAAAGATTTATATGCATTTTTATGCGTAAATATTTTGACATGAATGTTTAATTTGTGTGAGAATTCAAATATGTGGCACACTTTTCGTGGGAAATCTTCACAAATAACCCAGATCTAACTCAGTTGGCGAAAAAACATAGAATTTATACGCTTTGACATATCCTGTCCAAAGAAAAAATGGATTCCACAAAATGAAAAGTACTTGATTTGCTTTCATATTGACAATTTGCAGTTACTTTTGACCAAAATACCAGAGACTGTCATTCATATTGTGCATAATTTGTTATAAAGAAATTCCAAGAAAAAAGTAAATTCTTTTGTTATCATTAATCGGATTTTGCCATTTTTTGATTTCGTTTTTTTCACTTGGACTGATTTCCAACACTTTGCTGCTTTTTATTTTTTTTTTTTTTTTTTCAATTTACACATAAAAACATTATAGAGTTATTATAAGAGGAGAGAACATTGAGGATGATCGCAACCAACTATGTAAACAAATTAATAACAAAAAAATGGTTTCAAAGGAATAAAAGAGAGAAGAAATAATAAAATCCAGCATGAATCTAGGGAGAAATCGTATATTTTATTGTGACAATTACTCGACTGAATCAACGACATGTCCCTGTGATATGTCCCTTCACATCATCTTCTTATGTTTTCATAATATTTTAATCGAGTATAAACAGAATGTTTTCGTTTAGTGCACCCTCGGTTGTTTTTTTGAACGACGAATAATTATCCTGGTCATAGAATAGGGGAAGATTTGTAAATTCAACCTGCAACGTTGTTTTGATTTTTTTATAATAAGTCAAAACATTGCTCACACCAAATGAAAACCATTCGGGGTATATATAAATAATCGTAAATTAGTTCACATTTTTTTCATAAATCAAAGTGGACAACGAATTTTGAATATTATCTACCATGTGCCACATTTTGGACTCAACATTTATTGAAAATCACGAACCAATAAACCGAAACCATTTTTTGTGTATTACATTTCTAATATATGTCATTGAATGAATCAACATGAAGGAGCATGCGCTAAAATGGATTTCCAGCAGTACTCCAGAATGGGATGTCTACTGATTCACACACAAACTTGTTTGATTAATAATTTATTCTCAACACACAGTAATTCATTACATTTTATTCGAGTGAAACAATCATTTATCAGGCAAATGGTTACAAAAAACCGATTCATCCGAATGCCATCTGAAAGGATGGTAAGGTATATACAATATACCATAGAAATAAACGTATTTCACTAACATTATTCACATATTCATTGGGGACGCAGGTGCTGAATAAAATTGCCACATCATATTCAATTCCAAGTTTATATCATGCTTACTATATTTAATCGCAGTTTAACACTCTAAATATACTTTAGCCATTTTGCCATTTTGCCATTGCCTAATTTAACAATTTATTCCGAATAATTGACATGAGGAGGTGTTAATCTTCATTTTGATGATGAGGCTTCTCTGAATATTTTGCAATGAAAAGTATTTTAGTCATAAATTGCTTTTTTCAAAGCTGACAGTTATTCAAAATTTTCTGGTATTAATTTAAACACAAAGTTATTCGATTTGATATTTAATTGTTTTCTCTTTCGAAATTCGAATACATTTCGCAAATAGTACGCAATAGAATCTATAAACTCCGTGTAAGTATTTATGAGCCAATCTTCATTGTCAATATTGATACTATTTGAGAGAACATTAATCATTCAAGTAATAATATGTAATGGGTAGAAAATTTCATTTTTAAGATTTATTATTCATTAACCATCGGTAAGAATCTTTTCGAAAGGAATTCGATCTAAAAGAAGTACAGTAAAAAGTAAAAAAAATTTGGAATTCACCATGGCCAATGACCATGAAACTGAAACTGAAACTGAAAATGAAACAATAAAACACAAGGCATTTCTCTGAGATAATGTGTATGTGGTAACTATTCAAATTAATAACATTATTATTTCTATAAGACTTGAGTATAGCATAATTGCGTCTTACTGGCAATTATGAAAGTAAGGAAATTAATTAGATATTCATGCTAATAGTATTTAATTCTTCAAACATTTATTGACAAACAATTAAGTTCTCATCAAGTTAGTGCTAGCGACAGAAGTAATTTTTCCCACATAGACAAAAGTAAATTCAATTTTCGTATCTCGTATCCATGAATTGAGAAGTTATTGCCATTAAACAATTTAAATCAAATCAAATCAGATGTTAACGTACCTTGTTATGCAGAAACCGTGTTCGTTGCAACGATAGTTTTGCTTTTTAGAAGTAGCTTTTATCAAGGAAAACTAACATCTCCTCGACCCATTTACAAGATTCGATTGGATATTTTCTAAATCTCTCCACGAACGACTTTTACTGGTTAGTGTTTCGGATATATTTTTTTCATTCAATTTCACATGTCCGTGGCATAAATACCAAACTTTTCAACAAAAATATATTTATGTTATGAACATTTCACTGCTATAAAGCAGTTGAACAAGGGGTGAACAGTCGGGGGTAAAGATGGTAATTCAATTCATGTAATAAAAACATATGCACCATTCTGTCACCAAATCGAAGGGATGCAGATAAATCGTTAATATCTCGTTTACATTATAATATTATGTGTGAATTGAATGGATTTGGAAAAAGGCCAACATTCATAATGTTGAATCATTGTTTGTTTTAAATCGCTTATATTAAATCGTTTTCCCATTCAGAGAAGAGGGCACACTCAAAACATGTATGTAAACAAGTGGATTACATATTTTGCTTAATATTGCTCCTTTTTAATTCTTTCTTTTGAATGAAAATTAGATCAAATTTTAACTGTATACAACAAGCTATTAAATGTCAATTTCGTGTTTATTACACTGGTTCGAATTTCGAAAAAAATTTTGTTGCTAAAATCCATCCAATAATACGTGATTTCCATCATATTTCTGGCGCATTTTTGTATTATTTTGTTATCAAGTAGTTAAGTTTGGTAATCGCTTCAATGTTATTTCATGAAACGTGCATCACGATAAAATCAATTCTAATTTCACGCATTTCTGAATGAAATATTATTGTATCATTTTCTATAGTATTAAATCCATAGCACTTCTATCACAATTGTCTACAATAATAACAGTTTTTCCAAAGATCTCGTATCGAAAAAATCTTTGAAATGATAACTGAAAATGGGAATCCAAATCTATAATTAAATTTGTTTCACTTTTATCATTGACATAAATTAATGGCCATTTTAAACTATGGGATGTCTCATTACATCTGAATAAGAGAGAAAGCTCTGTAAATATTTTCTTGAGACGAACTCAATCATCAATTTGAGAAAAAATTTGATGTAAAGGTAATAGATATTTTGATTTTCATTTTGAATAAAATTTGCATTTGAATATAAAGAACACTGTGTTAGTGCTTGGCGGAACATTCGTTGTTAAACATTCACCGTAATCCAATTTTTGTCCCAT
This sequence comes from Resseliella maxima, assembly GCA_029041755.1. Classification (NCBI taxonomy): domain Eukaryota; kingdom Metazoa; phylum Arthropoda; class Insecta; order Diptera; family Cecidomyiidae; genus Resseliella; species Resseliella maxima. The sequence goes on along the minus strand of JAQOWM010000957.1, from coordinate 110,208 downwards.
TCAGCTGTTGTTCTAGTTTTTTACACATCAAGACTGTATTCGAATATTTTTTTCTTCAATTGAAAAAATTACATACATAATATGTGCAACAGAGAGAAATACATATATTAAAACTGATTGAACAAAATTAGTTCTTAGAACAAAGTTTGTTTCAAAAGGCCCAAAGTCGTAAAGTGATAAACGATGTTTTATTCGTTTATTAAAGTTTATAACTTTTTTTGTTCAATATCTAAGAACAAGGAAAGAAACAAGAATATCTTTCTTTGGCTTTAACACTCGGAAAATATTCATTGAAAATTCTGTCATGAGTTTCAGAAAAACGTGTTCGAAAAACTGAATTCATATTCATACAAACAATATATTCAAAATTTTCACACGTGTACCTTTTACCTTGTTTGAAGATTTATTTATACCTTAATGTATTGAAATATTGAAATATTGTCAAAGTATCAAATCGGCTGGTTTTCACATAAACACAGATAAAAACCATGTTAATTGTGGAGTCGATTTAATACACTGAAATCGGTTGCGCGTAAAAATAAATAACAAACGTTGATGCCAATAAATTTCAGTCGAATAAGTCTGGTATCTTGGTGCAAATATTTCTGTGGAAATCAAGAAAAACCCATAATTTTTCATCACATCTATACTAAACAGCAGACTACAGTCCAAACAGAACGGCTTCAATAAATTTTTTGGGAAACCGGTTTTCGATGAACGAAGAAGATAAACAAGCTATACTGACGCGAATTATTTTCAAGGCATGAATTAACACTCCGTTTTGGCAATTTACAAACAGACAATTTCCAAAGGCCCAAGGAAGAAATATAGAAAAACCAATAAATTGAGCAAATTGAAAACCCAAGATAAATTGGCCGAACTGTATGGGTATAAACGAACTGTTTATTGGTAGAAAACTAAATTGCACAGAATTGCAAAACTATTAGACGTGTTTTTTTTATCATTCTTTAACACTTTGTCACGAGATTTTTTCCTTTCGCTCCAAAAAAATACATGTATATGTTGAATTTTTCAACATTATGAATCATTCCTCATCATTAGTTTTTTTTTTTTTTTTTTTTTTTTTAATAAAACCATTTTTTTCACTACAAAATCAAAAGCGACAATTTTCGATCAAAAAATAAGCTACGTAAATTGTGATCGAAGTGCTAATGTTTATTGCAAAAATTAATGGTTTCACTGTTTCTAAACTAAATGTAAAGAGGTAGTTAACAATATTTTTGAAGGAAACATTCGCGCACTGAATTTTAAAATAAATGAATTTCACACTTTACGCAATATGATTGTTTTAAGGATCCAAATCAAGATCCAGTCTAAATCATCGAAAAAATATCAATTTTCATCCCCTTGCTCCATTTTTTATGTTATTCAAGACTGGGAATAAATGATGAAATTTGATCTTTCCACGCGCTGGTCACTTTGGAGACCAGTTGAAAGTTGAAAAATGTTGTTTGGAGTTCTTAACATTAAAAATAATCAATTTGATGTAACATTTAACATTTCATTGGAATGATGATTTTTAATGCATAAATTCGATTCTTGTCAGTATTGCCTCTTATATAAAACTCGGTTCATACGAAAAAGAGATATTTTATTTTGATTCAGAATTATTAGATAAATTATCAACACTTTTGATGATACTTATATAATCTATAATTTCTATACACTCACACAAACAAATACAGGAGTTATAATACTCTGTACGTTAGTGTATTGGGCACGTTTACTCCTCAAAGTAAATCGTTCACACCAATATTGGTGTAAACGCAACTTGTATATTTGCAATCGCCAATACTTTTATACGTATGCGTAAGTCGACTGAAATCGAACTGAGTGAAGAGCGGCAATAACAATTTCAATCGACTTACGCACATGATGATAACGGTGATCTTGATAATGATAACCATGATGATGGTGATTGATAGTTGATGATTGGTGTTTGATTTTTGATGATAATTAATATTAGTATGCTAATAGCACATACTTGATACTATTTAATAGGACCTATCAAATAGCAAATCCTATAGCAATAGCATAATGAGTTGACTGATAAATTATGAAGTGGTAAAAAGATATTTATATAAAATATGTTCATCTGTGCGGTTTGGCATAAAATCAAAAACGTTGATTTTTATTTTTGTCTCCAACAAAATAAATGTGCAATGCCTTTTTCATATACAAATGATAGAAGTATATACATGAGCTACAATGCATTGTAGTTCTCCTACCACTCGAAGACTGTTTAAAGTTGAAAGTTTGAACAGTGTCCAATTCGGCGAGATAAATTATACATGATAATGACTGCACCAAAAATGCAACCGAATGCATTGTGCGCTGTAAACGATAGAATATATAAATTGAAGTTTTTATCAAAAATGTGTCAAACTAGGAAACAGAGCATACCGCCAGATGAATGCATCCTTACAAATTAAAATCAAAGGAATTTATCACATAATAAACATTATTTCAACGAAAAGTATGTTGAAAATACTATTTAACCTAGTGCACGAGCAACTAAGCCAAAATTATTTAATCCAAAAAATGTATTTGATCAGAGCTCTTAACGAATTTTGTTAGTATTCTTACTTAAAGGTTTAGTTGGTGCTACACTCTGTGTACCATTTATAAACGAAAAGTGATTCCATTTATTTTATGCAGAACATGAACATCAAGAAAAATGATGACGGAAAATAAATAAAAAATAAAGGGAATAAATACGAACGAAAACCCTTTGTTTGCATGCAGTCCTAGGTATATTATGCGGAATCGTCGCATGCAAGAATGGTTCATGTTTATTGGCTGAATGTAGTTTATACACTAATGCGGTGTTTCCTTTGGGAAATCAATTTGTCGTAAAATTGTTTGTTTTTATTTCCTCAGTTTATTTATGCCTTTCTATTCAATCGTTAGACAAAATTCGGTTGTTCATAAATTTTCATTAAATCTGACATTTTCTGATATTATATTCAGTGATCAATAATTGATCTGATATCATTACATTTTTTCTATCTTTCTTCTTTTTCTAGTATTTGTGCAAAAATTTAGATTTTTTTTAGATTTTTTTTAGATTTTTCTTGTTACAAAGTTTGAAAATGTTTGACAAACATGTCTTTTAGGAACACGGTTCTTATGGATTTCTGTATTTTTGTACAAAAACGTACACATTTTCGTGCATTTTACAAATAATCAATGAAATGATATAGTCTTTCAGTTAACGGAGCAGAATCACAGCTTTCTTATGCAGTAAAATCTGTGGACAGAAATATGCGAATAAGGTAATCCAATGAGTGATGGTTTCTTAATTATATTTTGTAATTGTTTTTAATAGGTAAAATATGATCAACGAAAATTAATTCGAAGAAGAAAACCAATCATCCAGTTCAGTTCTGGCAAACATCAACAATGTCAATTCAGCATATGCTATATATACGCGCTACTATAGAGTATATTTCTTTGAAAATATTAGTAGAGTTTTGTTGTCTTTTTATTAACCTTATTTGCAAAGAATCGCTTGAAAATATGAACTGTAAGACATTATTGGTGAGAAACCGGGAAATTCCTACTGTATGTAACCATCTTAATTTGATTTCGTTTGAAGTTAATTACATAGAACGCACTTGTCTCTTTTCTGTGGTATTTTCTTTTGTTGTTCCCGAAATTTGCTTTATTGTTTTGCGCATTTCTCTATGTTTTTGTTGTGATTTTATTTATTGTGAAAAAAGTACACCATCCATTTAAAATACTTGCTGCGTTGTTCAGAAAAATACATCAATTGAAGACAACCATGAGGATATTTATGAGTTTGCCATTATATCCTTTTTAACATGATTGATACATCATACGTGAGAGCTAACCCGGAGTGTTATTTTGTATCAGCCAGACTAAGCTGGACTGAGCCCTATATTTAAAGCAAAAATTCATACGGAAACAAAACAAATTTTTTTTCAAATAATTGTAAATAGCAATTTGTTATGGTAACCCATATTCATCGAGTTGTAAAACCGAGCTAAATTTACCATACGTTTTGGTTGAACGAAAATTGAAAAGATGTCAACTGTAGCGAGTAGTTGATACTGTGAATGCCATATGAATCTGCACAATTTATCTATTTTCCTTGTTTTTCGTGGTTTTTTCGGTAGATGTGTTTTGAAATGTAAGTTTTTTTTTTATATAAGGAGCAAAAAATTCGAAGTCAAATGATGTTACTCCGATGCATTTGAAGGAAATTTGATATTTTATAGAATATTCATTGGAATTTTATGTTAAATTATTAATTTATATTTTTATAGGCCACTTTCGGAATCAATAATAACTGGCATCGTATGGAATACAATATTAAGAATCAATTCGTATTCTCTTCGGAATGGAAAACATATATTCGAAATGTGATGTGTACGTAAATTTAATTTTGATTGATTTATTTTCTGGAGTGGATATTTTCAACTATCCAGTCTCAAAAAATAGAAACATAGATTACGCGGTTTTTTTATTAAAAATGCCGAAATTTTAATTCGAAAAATACGAATACATCCTAGGGAATATAATGATGTCATGTATTCATTAATATCATGATGAAAACTTATTCTTATATTAATATTGAACAATATTGAACATATGCGGCAAAATGAAGATAAAGATCTGCGTGCATACATTACCATTTAATGCTTTCTCATTAGATCAATTTTTTCCAGAAGAAAATGTTTGACTTTCAAGTGTTCAAGTGTTTATTAAGTAGAAAAGGAAATCGTGTTTATGATGGATAAGAATAAAATTTACAACAAATTATGTGTTCGCTTGTGCGCACTATTAGCACATGTATCAGGAATGTGCGTTTTTTTACACATATTTCAAGTACCGACATAATAGAATATATATTGAAGCAGACCATTACAAGCGACTGAACATTCATTTAATAATGAGTTTCAGTCAACAAGCATATCAAATGGAAAAAAAATCTCTTTACAGCGCATCAACCGTAGAGGGAATCCAAAAATATCAACAATAACCAGGTGCGTTTATGTATGAAAACAGTTTAATATTGTAAATTTGTCTGTACGAATATGTGGTTGTTTTTTTCAAGTTCGCTGTATTTCGGTCACATTTGTTGCGTTCAGAAACATCAGCAAATACAAATACAAATAGTTTGCATAAGTTTGAAAACTTCCGAGATGCAACACAAAAACTATATTTTTTAAGTGGCTTTGTCGGAAACAACTTTTCCGTCGCATGTATCATCATTTGATTCAATATCTGACGCCGAAATTCTTGGTGCCGTTGGGTTTCCTCTAAAAATGAGATAAATCAAGCCCCATTTATATCCCGTGGACTTTTAACAATTCAATCAGTTAAACCAAATGTCATCACATCTGCTATTTGGAATATGCAACTGAAATTGATTTGGCCAACACAAATTTAAACCACATATGCACATTTAACCAATTTGGCATTAATCAAAGCAATTAATTTCCAGCGAACCAATGATAATGTGCTATAACACTGTACTGTTCCCTGTTCCCTGTTCACAGTGTTTGCCCATCAAAAATCCGTTTAATTTGAACACCATTTTCAGTTTAACTTGTATTTATTGCTGATTGTCATTTCATTGAAACAACATTGGAAATGAACGAAACACACTGTTACTGCAGAAGTATTGTATGTGAATTGTAAAAACATTGTGTCTACAGTGCGGTGTCGATTGCGTGGCATTGAATCCAAATATCCAGCTTGCTCAATCTATTAACCACATTATTGTTTCAAGTAAAACTGAATACATTGAGCTATAAATCTCACACTTTTGTATTCATTTTCTCGTAAAATTTTATCTGCTTTTGTCAAGCAAAATAACATCTAGACATTTTTCAGTTACCAGTTTTATATGAACACTGTATTGAAATTTTTGCACAGAAAAAATATTATTAAATTTTCAAACAAATACGTTTACAATGTAAAAAATGTGTGTCATCATATTTGTTCGTTCATTTTCCTTATTGTTCCATTCATTGGAATGATTTCTATAAATCAAAAGCGATAAAAATGTTCTATAATCGATAAGTATATTTTATTTAGAGCGTAACTTTTGAACTGCATCTTAATTCTTTGATTAAATCGAAAATAAAAAAAACTGATTTTTTCTCTCATTAAATTGCTATTTATTATTCAACATTTTTAACGATGATGATTTTGAGCTACCAAAAAAGGTATTCTCCCAACCATGAGAGCCCCTTCTTTGGGGTCAAATACCAGTGGTATTTTCCGATTCCGTGAATACCCCGATTTATCAGTATTTTTGTATGAGAGACCCCCGGGGGTCGGGGAGGGTGATCTCTAACAAAAATTAAATATGCGCAAAAACTTAGCTATAGTCGGTCATACATTTAGGTATAAAATTCAAGCTTAATTGGTTTGAAAATCGACTTTGTGGTATTTGACCCCAAAGAAGTTGCTCTCATTGTTGGGAGAATAGAACTAGCATACATTAAAAAAAATATGAATTTTAAGGTAATTTTAGGTTTTTCGGCATGCTGAATCCGAATTTTTGGGTTTCGGATCAGAAAAATAAAAAATGAAGGGCGGGAGACCCCCAACCCTCTAAGGAGGGGTCAGGTGGCCAATTTTATGGCACCAATCGATAGAGCGTCTCAAAAGCTTCAAGTTTAGGTGGGTAATTGGGGGGGGGCTCATCCGACTCCTTAACCTTCAAATCAGGGTTTGAAATTTTTTTTCGGCACCAAAAAATCAAATCTCTACAAACGGGGGCTAAGGGGGGTGGTCCAAAAATCCAATGATGCCAATCGATAGGGAAAGTCCAAAAGTATAGTAGGGATTGAAGACTAGGTGGCGATCTCACCGTACACTTCATTTGCGTAATGCATTTAAATTAAGTCGAACACTATCGTTGCACCATCTTAAAGTCGCGATGGTCATTATTCAGAAACTTTGAAATTATTTCACAATATTGTTATTGTTATTGTGTGTCGTCATTCGTCTGTTTTTCTGTATTTTATATGAAGAGAACAGCATAAGAGAAATGCCGTGTGTATACATATATGTATTGGTAATTAACACTTCTGTTTGTCCATGTGAATTGTGTGGCAAACAGAGTCGATAATCACCAATACATGCGTATTATACTAGGCTGTTCAAAAAGTAAGCTACCTATCAACAGATGGAGCCACAAACAAAAAAAAATCTCTTCAGTGTCAGTCAGATTGAACCTTCAGACGACCACATTTCAAAGAAGCTGATATATAAATGCCTATGACATAGTAAATTTTCATGCAATAGGCAAAATGTCAAATGAAATCTAACAGCTTCTTTCAATACATTCTGTAAATTAGTTCGTTTTTGACAGCGTTAGAAAGCAAACAACTTTGAGTTTTTTTTTTCATTATATTCTTCTCATAAAATTTCCCGCTCGATCGATCTAGACTAGTCTCAGATCTCTCCGATTTTCCAATTTCCCGCAAAAGCGCTTTTCCGAGAATTTCCTTTAAAATACAATACATGCATTGTAAATAAATTACAAAAATTACTATGCATACCAATAGTAATAGTGGTAATTTGCTAAATTACTACTAGTTTTTGAAAATATGGCAAATTCCTTTTTGTGTGAGTGGTTAAATACTGGATCGCAGAATTTAAACGTGGTCGTACAAGCACAAGTGATGAACATCGCTCCGGTCGTCCAATTGAGGCAACAACACCAGAAATCATTGGAAAAATCCATGATAAGACAACCCGAAACTGAAAGTGCGTGAGATAGCTGAGGCCACACACATCTCAACTGGGTGTGTGTTTAATATTTTGCATGAAAAATTGGGTGCAAGAAAGCTTTGTGCAAGATGAGTGCCGCGTTTGCTCACAATTGATCAAAAGCGCATTCGATTAAGAACTTCAATGAGCAATTTGGCCATGTTTCAAAAGAACCCATCTGAGTTTTTGCGTCGATATGTGACCATGGATGAAACATAGATTCACCACTATACACTGGAATCTCGTGAAGCATCGAATGAGTGGCGTTTACCGAGTGGAAGTGCACCAAAGCGTGGAAAAACGCAACAATCGGCCGGTAAGGTTATGGCCAGTGTTTTTTGGGATGTACATGGCATAATCTTCATCGATTACCTTAAAAAAGGTAAAACGATAACAGGAGCATATTATGCAGCGTTATTGTATCGATTGGATGATGAAATCAAAACGAAACGGCCCCATTTACAGAAGAAAAAAAATCATTTTTGATGACGACAATGCACCATCTCACACATCAAACATTGCAAAGGCAAAAAAACATGAACTGGGGTACGAATCGCTTTCCCACCCACCGTATTCTCCAGATCCTAAGCGACTATTACCTGTTTCCGAACCTTAAAAGATGGCTGTCTGGTAAGCGTTTTGGATCAAATGAATAGGTCGAAAGGAAAACTGATAGCTATTTTCACCAGCTCGAGAAATCGTACTATTCGGAAGGCATAAAGAAGTTAGAAAATCATTGGACTCGGTGTATTGAGCTAAAAGGAGATTATGTTGAAGAATAAAATCGAATTTTGCCAAAAAAAAAATGTAGTTTCATTGTTAGGTAGCAATGTATTTTATATGGACGGTTTTCGGTCGTAAAGAATGTATAGAGACAACATATTTTATACTGAGGAAAAAATCTCCATAAGAAATTTACAGATCCAATGTATTTAGATAGGGAAATTTGTTTACTAACAAACTAAAATAAACAAAACAAAATGTTCCATTTGAACACTGTACATTTTATATGGGAGCATAAATCTTCGTATTAAATACATTATCCAATGTATTTCAAATAGTAATTTTTTTGTTCTGCTAATTTGCTTTTTTTACTAATATTTCGCATTGGGAACGCTGATTTACAAATGTTGTCGATCCCCGTGATAGAGCGTAAAAAGTTTCCATAGAAATGTCACAAAATCAGGATCACATTTTCGGCGGGCGATATGTAGTTTTCCATCCACAAAAAAAAACCCCCTCTCGCGCATGTATGATTACTACATCTCTATAAGAAAAACCCTGGGGGAATTTACAACTCGAAAACCGGCAAAAACCATGCAGAACTTGTAAGAAATCTACACAAAATGATTGAACTCGCATTTTAATTTTTAACTCCATTTAAATAACATGTACAAACTCGTACGAGTTCGAGTTCAAGTTTGCATGCAAATAGGCGCGAGAGTCAGTTGTCAGTTGTCAGTCTATCGTTCGCTCAAAATCAAACTAAATATACCAACAACGAACTCGCAAAAACTCGCAAGAAATTGGACGCACTCGTGAGAAATGTTTCCCCCTAGGAAAAAACTCACACCGATTTAATCATCTCTAAAGCAAGCTCTGCACTGGGTTTTGTAAAACGTTTTTCACGCGACATAGATGATCAACCACACGGAACGCAATCTATTCAGCATTTGTTCCAGCGCCGTAGCGTGGTACGTGCTAGAGCATGCCCTAGCACTTTCGGCGCATCCCCTGATCGCTGATCGAACCAAAAAAAAAAAAAAAAAATCATTCATTTTAACATAAGAAAAACACATCAAACAAATTAAATTTTGGCAATTTTATTTACAATTGTTCAAAAAAATTGAGTGAAAATACATGATACAATTGAAATAAAGTTGAGTTGAACATCTTTGAATAAATCTGAGAATGATGTTATTGATGATGTACGTAGGTTACTATTTATATTTTTTCAATAAGGACATTTTAGTGGTGTCAGATAAAAATCGTTGTGATTTTCGTAAAGTTTGACATTTTTGATGGTTACCGTCTTCAGAACGTTTTGTCATATGGGCGCTTTTTTGTTTGTTTACAGTCATATGTTTATGTACAGTTTTGTTTGTTTACATGGACTTCTTTTCCTTTTATCACTTTCAACACTTTTATCATATTGACCAAGAAACATTTTAAATTCGATTACTTTTAAATAGCGAACTGATTGTACTTGATACTTGATTTATTTCATTCTCTAAATCAAATTCAATATAATTGTTATCATAGTGAAGACATAACAAATTGTTAATGTTTATAATATTTTTGTGCAATAAACAAAGAGAGACATGTTCTTTTGTTTACTGCAAAAAGTATGATTCAGTAAATAATGCATGATTCATGAATGAATTGAAATATTGATGGTTCGACCTTTTTTTTGCTCTTCGGTGCTCAGCATGCCTGTCAGTCGGACCCACGCTACGGCACTGATTTGTTCAATTAAATATTGACTATGCTGGCACTGTATCGCTAAACATCTCATCAACTAATCTAATTTGATCGAAAGAATTCAACATCAATTTTCAATGTATGCGCTCCGGGAATATCCAAATATATGAAATAATCATCAAATTTCGTCCTATGATGATCGCCTAAAATCGTTGAATATGACTAGACTCATTTAGTTGACTCGTCGCAGTATTAATTTCGCGTTAATATTTAAGTATGGCTTATTAAGCGATAGAATTCATTGTAATTTGTAAAAAGTTTGTTTTATATTAATCGCATCAAAAGTCAATCTCATTTGATATAATTAGGTAGACTTTTGCAATAACGTACACTTTTTGCAATAAACATTCCCATGTTCTTGGAAAGTAACATTTTCGTAACACCAAAGTTCTTTATTGACTTACAGAATTGAAGTTTTTCATCACCAATTTTCACATCGTTGATCGTATTAGAATTGAACCGAATTGTATGATATAATGAACCGATGATCATTACTTTCGATTGGGAACCGTATAACTTCATGCCGCGACGTTGAATGAAATCAATTTTTCAAGAATGGAATTCACTAATTCGATGCAGTTATTACTTTTTCGCACACCATGTTCCAGTAATATTTTAATTTCTTCCAAATCGATTTTTTGAAGTTCATAACCTTTGGTCATTTATTTTTATTGCATTTGTAACTGAAAATTATTTAATTTTGTTGCTAAAATTATGTAAATGATTATCTGATATTTATTTAATGAAATATTTTTAATTTGCTATAAACAATCGGACGGTCAACTAATACAAAACATCCCACCTTGGACCAAAGATTACATACAAATATAATTATTAGCATTTTGAATGACGTTTTAACACATTGTCTGTCGCTAATGAGCTTAATATCAACATTTAAAAGATCACGATTCATGACCCATTGATCTAAAACACGCTACAGAGTGTGATTCTTGTCACTTTTTGAAAATTAAAAATTAAAAACGGAGTAACAATTATTTTTAATAGAAAATTGTCATCATAACATTTATTTTCACTAACACATTGATACTCTACTGAAACACTCAATGAGGACATACCCAAAAATATCATCGACATATCGAAATTAAGTAATTTACGACAGTTCACAGCAAGTTGGTTCTCAGTCAGAGATGTAAATGTACAACGAAAAATATTTTGTATGTACGTCCGAATACCGGGAACTCGGACGTGTCTGTCGAAATGTCCGGATAAAAATAAAAATATATTTTTCCAAATTTTATTATAATTACACTTTAGAAAGAAAATTGCTTTCATCAGTTCATCGGAATAGCAAAACTGTATAGAAGAATGATATGAAAACTGTGTTAAACAATACAGTTGGGGCAAATTTATTATACAATTATTACCAATTTGTTTTATAATTTTTTATTCAAATGTTTCGAACAAATAATCATTTTCCTCTTAGTCTTCGATTTACATAAATAATCGTCTCTGAATTCTCGATATTTTTTCAACAGCCAAAAATTGTTGAAAATTTCGTATTCAAAATATCTTCATAGTGAAAGAATAAATTGTCTGAAACGCATAAGAAACTACACTGAATTCAAAATGGCAATGTTCACTGGGAAGAAAGAATTCAACGTCAGTCAATTATTTTTCGGCGATGCAAATATAGGCGAACGGACATGAGCAATTATTATAAAAATGGTAAAAATATGCGATCGTAAATTTAGATAATTGAATTTTTATAAATGTTGCGGATATTTGCATAGCGATGCAATCCAAAATAACTACGCAACTGTCAGCAACAAGCATACATAAATACACGTCTGACAGTCTTAAGTGCAATTCAACTACGCGTATTAGTTATGCTTTAAATGATTTGACAATAAACCAGCTGCGCAAAACCAACTCAGAATCGAGATTGGCTAAGAAGAAAGATTGGCTAGAATCTTAAGTAAAATATTTTAAGCTACATTTTGGAAAATAAAATTGAAAAAGATGTTATCCGAAAGCAAAGAAAAATCATTGTTCATATGTTGTTTATTTTGTGATGAAATCGTGTACATTTTTTAGGAAAAATTGTGTAATTGATGTTAAAAAGTCAACAAACTTAGCAAAAATCTGCTTTTGACTAATTGAAAACAATTTCAATGTTTTGATTATGTTTTGAAAAAATGAGTCTTGTAGAATTATTACATGTAGATGAAACAAACAGTCAAGGGGAAAAGTACTAGAAAGAGCAATCCAATCTAGTACTAAATAAATCCCGATAAATCCCATCAAATCACATTCAATATTGTCTTACTAAAATAAAATACACATACATTACTCTTGACACATTATGATTTGTCAAAATCCCAGTATAGAGAATTATATTTAAATGTCATTTTTGTTTGATGTGTTTCATTTAATTTCAGAAAAAGATTTGAAAATTAACATGGAAATAAAATTGAATCATCAATATTTTTCAAATTTGTTTCTGAAATTGAATGGAACACAACAAACACAAATACAAAAATATCTCACTATATTGGGAGTTTGACAAGTCATAATGTGTCAAGAGTAATATACATATGTGTATTTTATTAAAATAAAGTAAGACAATATTAAATGTGATTTGATGAGATTTTTCGGGATTTTTTTTTGTACTAGAATGGATTGGTCTTTCTAGTACTTTTCCCCTTGCAAACAGTAGATTTGTTTAGGTAAGAACAGAATAATCAATATTTGGGTGCAAAAAAAAAAAAATTCCAAGTTTGTGCTAAAATTTGATTTAAATCTTTTTACCATAGGGACGGCCAAAATTCTTGGTTGTCCTTCTAAAATTTATGCGTTTAATGATATTTGTCCGTCCTTCCTTAAAATATATATGTCCGTCCGTCGTTCTTTTCAAAAAGGACGGACAAAAAAAGTGGTCCGTCCCTCTTGAGAAGAAGGACGGACGGACGGACAAAAAAAGTTCGTTTGACATCTTTAATGTTCACAGTATACTCTACTTTACCGCTCTATGAGTCGAGAAAAAAACATACTCCACTCTCAATCTCACCGATAGATTTGTGATATAATAATTTGTATTACACAAGCAACATAAACAGATATTACAAAACATCTTTGTTATTGTTCTTAGGGCTTCAGGAAAATTTAAATTTACCATATTTATTGTATTTTAATTAAATTTCAAACACGAAAAGTGTTTGAGATTTTTGTCTCCTGAAACACAGCTATTTTCGTTTTACCTCTGTGCTATGTTAATCGTATTGTGTATTGTTATGTATTTGACAATTGTTTATGTGTTGAACACATCCTATAGTGACGGTCTATGTCGTATATCCGAACGCACATTTATGTTCTACCGAATGCACATTTTGTTATGTTAGGCGCGCAAAAATTGTTTCATATTGTGAGGATCAAATTCTTTTTTAAAAGTAAATTTCGGTGGTAGTATCTTATTGTGTTTCAAGAGCCAAATCTATGGGAAATAAATTGAATACTGGAATTATGCCATCGCTATCAAAATTAAAAACTACAGAAAATGTTGTGAAATACAAATGAAATCAGTAGACACCTAACCTCACTTTGTCAATAAACAACATGAAACGTGTTAGTGAATATTTTAAAAAAATATATTTATTTTCATCCTTTTATTTTCAAGAAGCTAAAACCGAAATTATGTTCGAATAAATAAGTTTTTAAAAAATATAATAAAATGTTTAATGAAAATACGGAATGTAATGCGACTTATGTGTAATTATAGCAGGTATCGTAGTGAAATGACAGACGCGTAATCGATACTTTACAGTTTAACAGTTCGGTTGCATCGCTTTGGATATTTCTGGATATTTGGATGCAGGATTCTCCTAGTGCTCAACAAATCTAGTATCGTCACATATGAAGAGATGACGTATTGATGAACAATAAGTAGGAAATGTTGTTTCGATTGATCGATCGATCTGTCGTCGACCGTATGCTAATGAAACTAATAGCACATAATATCTTCTACCTCACACATATAAGGTAATTAATTATTCATTTCTAACGGAAAGAATGCCGATAAAGGCATATAATTTATTTTGAAGAATGATAATACTCTCTACTGCCGAAACGCAAAATTTAGGTTAGGCTAGTAAAAAAAATCGTAAAATGAAATAGCATTTCAATAAGACAGCAATAAAGATTAGCATATATCTTGGAAAATCGCAAAAATACACAAATAATGGGTATAATATTTGAAAATTAATGCATTTACAAAATTTACAATAATCGTCAAATATATTTCCTAATGAGCATAATTGGCGAATGGAGAACAAATGAAAAGTTATCTTTTTAGTTTGGCAATAATCAAAAATTCGTCTCCTTACAAATATTCTTCACATATAATAATCATCACCGTTCATGAAAAAACATCTAAAGTATTCCAATCCTGAATTCTTTGCTTATTTCATTTTATAGATACAAGACACAGCTTTAATTTATGGAGTAACAATTGTACACAGCTCTTTTAAGTAAACAATAATTATCTTTTATCGAAGTCAATTTTGTTTAGTAGAATGTTGGCTAAGCCACGCGATAAATATATCCATGAAAAATAATAGAAAAAATCAATAGCTATTGTTATGAACCAAAAGCGAATATCTTACAAATGCACATTCATATACAACAAATTGTATATTACAACAAAATTCATTGATTATTTTGTCAAAAAGTTCATTCACAAAGCTAGTCCGTAAGAGATGTTTTGTTCACTTATAGTGTCAGAAATTCAATGTAATAAAAATAATCACATTTTCAGAAAAGTTATATGTTTGATAGTTTTGAATGAAAGGATTACGTAAAAGTTATTCCTTTTTGACTGAAATCAACTAATATCATAATAAAATATGGACAATTTGCACAAGGGTGAAGAAAATGATAAATTCTTGTAATGCTTGCAATTTCAGTTGCTGCTTTATGTATAAAATTATGTGAGATTTATTTTTGGTAAAGATAAAAATAACTTCATTGCCATATTGACACATGTAATTGTTTGTATTTTTAACAAAGGATATGCAATTCAAGTTCAATTCAAGTCGTTGTATGCTCTGTTCATGCATTTTGATTCCATTTTTACCATGAACAAAAAAAAATACTTACATATCATTTCATCCTGTTTTATATCGAATGTTAACTAAATTCAACATATGGATGTTTTGTCATTTGAATCTTACTAATAAATTTACTGCAGTAATGTTCTTAACACACACGATTCTATACAATTCAATGAGATCACATTGATGGTCAATATACATGACAGCACAAACAAACAAACAAGAACATTTACGATTGACCTTAATCATGGAGGTATGATTTATCGACTTTGAAATTGGACACGATACATTTAACCGGAAGCCAATAGCCAAATATTTTTCATTTCTCATTGAGAGCTATTGTAGATAAAGATATCAATGGCAATCAAACGATACAGTAGAAAGTAAATAAAAACGATTCCATGTTCTTTTTGTTGAGTTTAACCATACATTTAACCATACTACATTTGAAATATACCGCTTCGCAAATGATATAACACACAAAAAAAACTAAAAGAAATCAATTGTAAATAATTTCGATTTATTAAACTTAATCTTACAAGAAATGTTATTAGAAAATATAAAACTATGTGGATTTTTTCAGCGAAATTTCTACAATTTAAATGGAGTTCCTTAATTATGATTAGTTACGAGGTTCACTCCTTACTATAAGGTTTAAATAACTTTGGTCTCTCAGATTTGGAAATCACTGTTTCACCGTTATCACTATTGTCGAGGAATGTTATTTGATGGGGTGTATGTGGCAGTGAATTTCGATGAAATGACATAGGAATAATCTGAAAGATTCACAAATGAATTCATTAGTTAATATTTGAAATTGAGTTTATTTGAATATTGGATTATTATTACTTAATTATGGAATAAAATACTTACTTTATCTGAATCCGATGCAGGTGAAAGTGACAACGGTGAAACTGGTGAGTTTGGATCTTGTAAGTAGTCGCAACCAAATGAGTTTTTCAAATCATCCTTGGCAATGGATGTTCCTTTCGTTGGTGTTGATAGTGGTGATGATTGTGAATGAGGTGAAAAATCTGTAGAGTTCCGGTTTGGTACATGGTATGTCGAGTAACGATAGCCATATGGGTATGGATTTGCGGTAGCTGTTGGAATTTGTAATGGCGATATCACAGGCATTTGAGGAATCATTGAATGCGATCCATAATATGGCATTCCAACCGAACTGGCCGCTGCCTGAAGCAAAGACGCAGCGAAATTTGGGTCAGCATAAACGGCGGCATAAGGCCAAGCAACGGCAATTCGTTGCCGCTTGTCTTTCATGCGTCGGTTTTGGAACCAAACCTATCAAATTTTGATAAAATAATTTAATAATAATTCACAAAAAATTTGCAATTTGAAATTAATACGATCATTCTCTCAATAATTAATAAATCAGAAATTGCCAAAAAAAATATTTGTGATAGTAATACCGTAAGAAAATGTCGGTATTTTTTTTTCTAAAAAAAAAAATAAGATTCTATGCTATAATCAAATCAGTTTGCAATTTTGGGAAAAAATATTTGAAAAATATAGCCGCGTTCACTAAATCGAATTTATAAAGAAACAAATGAACATGAACTATCATGAAATGATAGAACCGATTTTAATCAACTATAGCTGTGTTCAAATGCTTCAAAATCAAAAGTTGATTTATGGAACAAATATAATTGTTTCAATTTTCCATTGATCTTTTTGTTTTTGTATACCAAATGTTTAAGTTGGGTTCTCAAATTATCCGATCTGTGTCAAATTTCTTTTGACAACATCAAGAAATTGTAAAACCTCAGTCGATCAACAACATTGGTCGATCAACAACACGTCAATAAAAAAATTCACTAATGCAAGGGACAAAGTTCACCAGTCTCAATCTAATTTGATTCAAAGAATTTGATATATTTTTTCAAATTATTTCTAATTACAAATGGTCGAAGTAAATGTGCACCTTAATTGTTGATTCAGCAAGTCCAAGCTGAGCAGCAAGTTCACAGCGACGGGGCCGCGACACGTAATTTTCTTTATAAAATTCTTTTTCCAATCGCGCAAGCTGTTCGCGTGTGAACGCTGTACGATATCGGCGAACCGATGGATCAATATGTTCGATATTTGTATCCATTTTTTTTATTTGCACTCAAAGATGTAGAATTTAGAATATTTTAAATAAAAATGAGAACAAACACTCTTGAAATATTTCCAACAAGTTTCCACTTCGATGATAAAACGTAAACTGTTTCATTTTCTAACATATGACATTCGTTCTCAAAGTGGAAATTGAAAAATCTAATGGGCGTGGACAAAACCATATAGTGAATAACATACTCTGCATACTAGAATATTGACGTTGTACAATTTTGATGCGTCATCCCCTCCAATTATACAATACGCACGCTATTCATTCAGTATATTTATCTTTTGTTGAAATTAATAGATTTTGATGATATAATAATAAATCTAACAAATAATTTCTAAAAGAAAAGTATCATTTTGAATATTTGCAGTTATGCAACTTCATTTCAATTTTGAAAATGTATATGAATATGTGTATGTGTTGTTCACACATATATTTGTTCAACTTTCTTGCCATGTATTCAAATCACACATAAGCAATTTTATCCAATCAGACACAACGTATCTCAACGTACAGTGAACATAGGGAGTACACATACTGCACTGTACATAAAATACATTAGATTGATAAGAACATATTGAACCGTGAAACATTTGTGTGCGTTATAAGAGACATCATTGATGGTGGGTGGCGTAAGACCAGACGGTCTTCACATAGATGTGAGCATGAGTAGGAGCATAAGCATAATGGTTTATTGCTTGAATAATCGGGAAATTATGGAATAATCAGAATGTAAAGTGAGCTATGAGATATTTTTCCCTTCTTTTTTCTTTTGATATGCATTTTTTCACCACAATTTTTTCAAATATGCATGTTTCAATATTACGAAATCTTTTAAACAAATTCAACCCAGAATAGTGTAACTTTTGAAATTAAAACATTTTGCAAATAGTGTTGAAGAATAATTAAACGTAGAATAGTTACTAATATGCGACCAGAAAAAAATCATTGATTTTCATCTTCATTCATATTACAATAGCCAAGATATTGGAGTATTTTTACGTCATCATATAACTTCATCACCTCTGAATTCTCTATTTAAAATTTATCTATCAAATGCAGGAATGTGGTAATAGTGTATGTAAGTTTGAACAAAGAATGACGTCATTGGATACAAACCGCAAAAAATATTTGACCAAAATCTTTTCGACTAATTTGCGTGACAAATTATGAAATTGATCCAAATTGGCAATAATTACAGGCGTTTTGGTTTACCAATATTTATTCATTTCAAACACACATTTACATACAATTTGAAATGTTAAACCGTTGAAATGTTCTTTTGTTTTAAATAATTAATTTAATGTGAAATTTGTCAAAATTCCATGCATTTATTGATTTGATGGTATGTATTAGATTAATCGGTCATGATTCGTGATCTTTTAAATTTACTCATTAAATATATTAGCGACAGACAATGTGTTAAAGACGTCATTCAAAGTTGTAATAATTATATTTGCATATTATCTTGGCCCAAGGTGAGACTTTTTTTTATTCATTGACCGATTATTTTATTCATGTCAAATTAGAGAAATATGAAATGATCATAAAAAGCGTCGGCACAGTAGAATAAAATGAAAAACATGAATAGATTTTTTTTCTTCAAATCTGACTGCGTTCAAACTAATAATATTTGAATGTGTTGTTTGAAATTAGTTGACAGTCAAAATAAAATATTTCTCATTCATGTGTAAATGATATAAACGATTCGAAAACAAATGATCATATTTTACCAATAAATATATTTAATATTTCAACTGTCATAATTTATTTTACTCTTCTTGTTATATCATAATATCAAGTTTAATAACTCTACACTCGCTATAGATATAAAAACAATCGTTTGGCTTTATTGAAATTTAAATTAATTTAATCAAAACATTCTAACTGATTGAGAAATTATAAGATATATTCTAATATATGAGAATTTGTTCTGTAATTGTCTACGTCAAAGCGAATATGGTCGGATTTTGAAGTTATTTAAAGAATTTGGGAGCTCACGCATTGTGAACCTGGTCCATTGTATCAAAAATGATTGCATTTTATGCATGTGCATATTGAAAAAACTGAGAAAAACTCATTCATCACTTATTATTAATTTACATAAAATCAATTTTTGTAGTTGATTTATGATCAGTTCGAAATCTATCGCAAGCCACATTTTTGACAATAGTAATTTGTAATCAAACAAAATACCATATTGAGAATTTGAGCGTATGCAACGACTTCTTTTTCAACTAAAAACTGAGAAAGAATCACATACAATTCGTTGGTATAAAGATATGTTTAGTTGAATTTATAAGACACAAAACACAGAACATTTCACATGAGAGTAAAATGTTTCTTCTTCATATGATTATGTAATATGTAATATGATATGTGTCGTACACTGTTTCTTCTACACATTGCAAAAACGTTCTTATAAAATGCATGTGAAATCATTCAAATGTGGTGCTACAAATGATTGTTGATTTCAACAGTTTGTTCAAATATTCATGCAGTGAGTATATATATGATGACAATGAAATTTTATTTCTACAAATCCACTTTAATATTGTTACAATGCATTGAAGAACCATATGAACTGTAAATGTAGATAAATACATTAGTCAAACTGATTTCTAATGCGTTCAAATTAGATCGGTTTTCATTTTAAAGTGTATTACATTCAAGTGGTAACGGAAATAATAATAAAATCCATCTAATTGCCGATAAGAGTAATTTTATTTATGACAAATTAAGAGGTGTTCGCTTGTGCGGACTATTAGCACATGTAATGGAAAACGTTAGCATATGGTGAATAGTTTTGCCGTCGTTCAATCAACGAATAGAGGAAAAAAAACACGGCACAAAAATAGTCTTTCTGAAGTGGCTCTGTCGGACCTTCTTCCGTCATTATTAAATCTTTGAATTCTGACGCCAAAGTTCCCGGTGCCAGTAGACTTCCTATGGAATTCGTACACAAAAACATAAATATGTTTTGCCCCTTCGAGTGTGAAATGTGTGAAATCGAGTAGCATGTTAATACTACTAGTATTTTAAGAGTCTGCATTTCAAACAATGCATGCATCAAAATGAACGATGATAGTGTAATTTTATCAAAACATTGTTATATAACAGTGGAAATAGAATGAAAATTAAAAGAATATTCACTTTATATTTCTCTGGAATAGTCCCAATTATTTTCCTTTCGACTTTGCAAAAACATATCAGAATCTAAGAATATTCAAGGCTTAAGCACCATATGAATATATTTCATTTATCAAAATAATTCCAAGTATTCTGAAATTCTCATTGACTGTCGTGTCATACAGATTTGAGGTATTATTAAACCATTAAACCATAAACTTTGTTCAAAAACAAATTTCTTCCCTTTTCTGACACAACCGATCTAAAGATTTCTCGGGGTTGAAAAATGTCTCGTTAATGTATTTTAACAATGTCACATTTAAATCACAAAACTCACTTATATTCTGGTCAATGAATACAATGCTTCCTTTATTTCGTCATGTTAATTTTATAATTTTGGTCACAAGAAATGGCAGAAAAGAAGAAAGAGAAAATTACAAACTGAATGCAAGAAAAAAGAATGCGCAAGGAAGATTGTTATTTCATAGAATTCACAAAAAGAGTGTTCGATTTTGTTGCATTTAAATTTATTTTCAGAAATTCATAACAAAACTTACGTTCAAAATCAAATTGGGGAAGATTTTTTCCGTGCATTTCATTTTATTTTTGGCATTTGTTGCAAAAGTATCGAAATTAAAAGATTATTTGAAATAATACAAACAATTTTCAAATATATTGTACGTAGTGAAAAATGTTCTTTTTTTACCTCATTTCCAATTTTGGTATTCATATTTTATTATCAATTTCATTTGAAAAAAATTCTATAGTCTCGCTTCCTCCTTGCTGCGGTATTTCGTTTCATTTTTCTTGAAGTTTTTTTTTCCCTGGGTTTTCGTTCGATTTTCAGTTACTGGCGAAACGTGTTGGCCAGTAGAATCCGCATGCTGCTCTATTTCAAGAGGGAAACATCACGCAAAAAGTCAACGTTGAAACAGTGACGACTCTTTCTTCTACAATAAGATCCGAACATTTAAAGTTAAAATCTATGCGAAAATAAAACAAAAAGTTGTAAATAATTGTAAATAGTAATTTGTCACGGTAACCCACATTGGTTAAGTGGCCATTCTTTGTTCCTATTTGAAACAGTGAGTTGATTTATAACAGTGGAACAGAAAAACAACTGGTCGAAACAAGTAATTTATGTAGAGCACGACGAGAAATTTCAAATGTTTTGATCAAAACGAAACGAAGTTTCTTAAAACATGAAAACAAGTTTTCCTTTGGTTTTGAAGGGTGGAGAATACGTTGAGGGTTTTTCTTTAGTAAAACCATTGCCCGTTACCTATATCGTCTATTGTGAACGAAATTTTTTGTGAAATTTTAAATTAAGTGATTTCCCTTCAAAAGAAAAGTCTCGATTTGAAAGTGATACGAATTGTTGTCTCATATAAAACTATCATTTTGCGTATCCCCTACCCATCAATAGTCGTACAAAAGTCGGTTAGAGTTGCACAATGTTCCTAATAACAACCGTGTACCATAATGAATTCGTTATTAATAACAACAATATTCAACACATTCTCATTTTTATGGTTTAAAAGCCCCTCATTCGTGTTCTCCAAAGTAGAAAATACATTTTCACATCTTATGGTCACAACAATATTTTCCGCAGACAGAGGTGGGTGTGTAAATAGGAAGCGATGAATAGATTGCAATTTTAATTTGTTTTTTTTTTTTTTTTTTTTTTTTTTGTTATAATACTAAAGTTTTCCTCCGGAACTACCTAAAATTACCACTTTCAATGGATCATCCAATTGTATTTATCCATGTAACAGCAATACTTGCATTTCATAAATTCCCATTACCAGTGAAAGTGCTCAGTTACTAGAGAAAAATTTCAGAACATGTCAGCTGTTAGGTGCTCTGACATATGTATGTTTTGTGAAATTTCTGTTTGCTTTCTATAATGAAATTGTAGATAAAAGTTATAAGTTTTTAAGTTTTTTATAATTTTTATTCAAGAACTAATGCAGGAAAAAACATTTAAATTGTGTTACTGTTACACTACTTATTGGAAATCATTAAATATTATTTTATGTGCTGATCAATCATTCGGCAAGTGGAGAAAATGACGCATAATCCTTCGTCAATCAATATTATCATATAGTTATTGGGTGTGTATTGTTCACTTCGTCTGCTTGTTCACGCCCATTCGTAGCTACCATCTCTACTCGAATTTGAACCAAATGCTCGAGGAGAATCAGTTGAATTTTTATCTTCTATGCGATAGCTTGTTTTGTGTTTATGAAAAATAACTGATATTCATTTTGTTTAAATACAATTTCAATTAAATGAACATTTAATATTATCACAAATAATTGAAAAATACTGCACTTGAAATTTTTTTTATTCACAAATATATTCATCATAGTTTGGCATGAAATAAATGAATTATACAAAGATACTTTTGTTTCAAGACCTCGTCGCTATTACGATCATATATGAGCTTGCGGTTAAACTTGGCCTTCCTGAATCTACAATTAAGGTATGGATATTGCGAGAAATATAAATGTTTAAATGCCATTAGCTCTATATGAAAATTTATTATTTGGGGATTGGGTTAATTTATTCTATCAGTTTATCACATCACCTACTATATGATGAAAAAAAATTACATCCTTAGAAAATAAGTTATCATATAGAGCGAATTGTAGTTTTTTTAATGAACAAACTGAATTAAACATCTATAAAATACATATTCGACGTAAAGCGGAGGAAGCAATATATTGATTCAATGTAGCGAGACTCATTTATTGCTTCGAATTTTATCATCAAAATTTAGTTAATCTTTCTTCAAAATAGTAGCGTATCCAATTATGCAATTTCAAAAAACTGCAGTTTAGAAAAGCGACGAAGAGTTCATTTATCGAGATTTGTTCCCAAATAATGATACAGCTAATGAGAACCAAATAATTATATTGATTTTCATTGTAATCATTCACCATACTAGCGTCGAATTATACCAATGAATGAATGAATGAATAAAGGAATGTAAAAAAATAGTTTCGAAGCCATCCCGTTATTAAATTAGTATATTTTTATGATTGAAGTGCTAAGTGACCAAACCCAAACATTCAAATGTTTTGATGTAAAGACTTTCATTTATTCTCGTGGTTTTAAATCCAATACTTAAAAAATAATTAAATGGAACAAAGTTGCGCAAATATAATCAAAAATTTAAAAAAAAACATATAACCAATTGATTCTAAGGAGTAATATTATATATAGTAGTACTATTAAATTTTTTTCAAACATTTTATATGTATTATTTCATAGTTGTCGAATAGAGGATAGTGTATAGCGTATAGAGTGTAGAGTATAAAGAGTAAACATATTTGTTTGTTTTGTTACCGTCTGTACATAGTATTTATTTTTCAAGAAGTGCTAAATACAATTTTCCATCAAATGTGTAATTGCCTTTCTCAAATATTTGCTTGTTAGTAATCTGAACTAATTAAATTCAATATTCAGAATAGATTCGGTATTTTGGTTGATCTTTTAATGTAAATGTACAATTTTGTGGATTGTGAGAATGGATTCTTTTTCAAACAACTAAATATTTTACGTTCCCATTCTTTTCATTGTTTATTGATGTTTTCTTCACAACTTCCATAGGTTTGGTTCCAAAACCGACGCATGAAAGACAGCGGCAAACCCAATGCTGACCCAAATTTCGCTGCGTCTTTGCTTCAGGCAGCGGCCAGTTCGGTTGGAATGCCATATTATGGATCACATTCAATGATTCCTCAAATGCCTGTGATATCGCCATTACAAATTCCAACAGCTACCGCAAATCCATACCCATATGGCTATCGTTACTCGACATACCATGTACCAAACCGGAACTCTACAGATTTTTCACCTCATTCACAATCATCACCACTATCAACACCAACGAAAGGAACATCCATTGCCAAGGATGGTTTGAAAAACTCATTTGGTTGCGACTACTTACAAGATCCAAACTCACCAGTTTCACCGTTGTCACTTTCACCTGCATCGGATTCAGATAAAGTAAGTATTTTATTCCATAATTAAGTAATAATAATCCAATATTCAAATAAACTCAATTTCAAATATTAACTAATGAATTCATTTGTGAATCTTTCAGATTATTCCTATGCCATTTCATCGAAATTCACTGCCACATACACCCCATCAAATAACATTCCTCGACAATAGTGATAACGGTGAAACAGTGATTTCCAAATCTGAGAGACCAAAGTTATTTAAACCTTATAGTAAGGAGTGAACCTCGTAACTAATCATAATTAAGGAACTCCATTTAAATTGTAGAAATTTCGCTGAAAAAATCCACATAGTTTTATATTTTCTAATAACATTTCTTGTAAGATTAAGTTTAATAAATCGAAATTATTTACAATTGATTTCTTTTAGTTTTTTTTGTGTGTTATATCATTTGCGAAGCGGTATATTTCAAATGTAGTATGGTTAAATGTATGGTTAAACTCAACAAAAAGAACATGGAATCGTTTTTATTTACTTTCTACTGTATCGTTTGATTGCCATTGATATCTTTATCTACAATAGCTCTCAATGAGAAATGAAAAATATTTGGCTATTGGCTTCCGGTTAAATGTATCGTGTCCAATTTCAAAGTCGATAAATCATACCTCCATGATTAAGGTCAATCGTAAATGTTCTTGTTTGTTTGTTTGTGCTGTCATGTATATTGACCATCAATGTGATCTCATTGAATTGTATAGAATCGTGTGTGTTAAGAACATTACTGCAGTAAATTTATTAGTAAGATTCAAATGACAAAACATCCATATGTTGAATTTAGTTAACATTCGATATAAAACAGGATGAAATGATATGTAAGTATTTTTTTTTGTTCATGGTAAAAATGGAATCAAAATGCATGAACAGAGCATACAACGACTTGAATTGAACTTGAATTGCATATCCTTTGTTAAAAATACAAACAATTACATGTGTCAATATGGCAATGAAGTTATTTTTATCTTTACCAAAAATAAATCTCACATAATTTTATACATAAAGCAGCAACTGAAATTGCAAGCATTACAAGAATTTATCATTTTCTTCACCCTTGTGCAAATTGTCCATATTTTATTATGATATTAGTTGATTTCAGTCAAAAAGGAATAACTTTTACGTAATCCTTTCATTCAAAACTATCAAACATATAACTTTTCTGAAAATGTGATTATTTTTATTACATTGAATTTCTGACACTATAAGTGAACAAAACATCTCTTACGGACTAGCTTTGTGAATGAATTTTTTGACGAAATAATCAATGAATTTTGTTGTAATATACAATTTGTTGTATATGAATGTGCATTTGTAAGATATTCGCTTTTGGTTCATAACAATAGCTATTGATTTTTTCTATTATTTTTCATGGATATATTTATCGCGTGGCTTAGCCAACATTCTACTAAACAAAATTGACTTCGATAAAAGATACTTATTGTTTACTTAAAAGAGCTGTGTACAATTTTTACTCCATAAATTAAAGCTGTTTCTTGTATCTATAAAATGAAATAAGCAAAGAATTCAGGATTGGAATACTTTAGATGTTTTTTCATGAACGGTGATGATTATTATATGTGAAGAATGTTTGTAAGGAGACGAATTTTTGATTATTGCCAAACTAAAAAGATAACTTTTCATTTGTTCTCCATTCGCCAATTATGCTAATTAGGAAATATATTTGACGATTATTGTAAATTTTGTAAATGCATTAATTTTCAAATATTATACCCATTATTTGTGTATTTTTGCGATTTTCCAAGATATATGCTAATCTTTATTGCTGTCTTATTGAAATGTTATTTCATTTTACGATTTTTTTTACTAGCCTAACCTAAATTTTGCGTTTCGGCAGTAGAGAGTATTATCATTCTTCAAAATAAATTATATGCTTTTTTCGGCATTCTTTCCGTTAGAAATGAATAATTAATTACCTTATATATGTGAGGTAGAAGATATTATGTGCTATTAGTTTCATTAGCATACGGTCGACGACAGATCGATCGATCAATCGAAACAACATTTCCCACTTATTGTTCATCAATACGTCATCTCTTCATATGTGACGATACTAGATTCATTTTATTCCATTTTTCCGGATGATACTGACTCATGTATTGCTCGAAATTCTCTACAAAATCTTCTTCTTAACAGATTAGGCATTGAACTTGGTTATAAATTTCACAAAATTGATATAAATCCTTGTTTAAAATGCATTTCCGAATGAAGTTTTCTGTTGGCCAAGATCCATTCCAGTACAAACATCGCACTTGATGCAGTGGTTTTCAGCCCTGCGAAACAATTTAAATTCGTGGATTGAACTTAATATATGTTCGCCAGGTGCCAGTATTTCTTGACTCGAGAGCATATTATTGTCAATTAAAGATGTAAAATCTACAAAAAAATTCCGTTTTGGATATACTACTGTGTACAAATATGAGTAAGACTATGAGTCAGAACTTTTGAATTTTTTATTTATTCTTCTAAATCTAATTCATCCCCCTCAACGTATTTTCCAATCTTCGAAACACTTTTGAAATTCGATTTCCCGAATGGCCTTCAGTTCCTTCTGCGATTCGTCTTTTATCTCCTCATTCGTGTCAAAACGGTGTCCGCAAAGCGGTTTCTTGAGTTTAGAGAATAGCCAGAAGTCACATAGAGCTAGATCAGGCGAATACGGTGCTTGCGGAACGATATTGGTTAAATTTTTACGGAAATGGTCACGAACTACCAATGCAGTGTGAGATGGCACATTATCGTGATGCAAAAACCAAGTGTTGTCTTGTCATAATTCCAGCCTATTTTTGCGAACAGCTTCACGTAAACGACGCATAACACCCAAATAATATTCCTTGTTGACAGTTCGACCGGGCGGAAGGAATTCATAATGCATCACACAACGATAATCGAAGAAAACTGTCAACATGACCTTGTCTTATGCAACAACTTGGCGCATTTTACGAAAGAATCTTGGCTTAAAAGCATACAAAATCCAGCTCACACAAGAATTGAAGCCAGTCGACCTTCCTTTGCGTCACAATTTCAGTATTTGGGCTCTTGAAAAATTCGAAGAGGATCCACTTTTTTCGACGAAAATGTTGTTCAGCGATGAAGCCCATTTTTGGCTTAATGGCTATGTCAGTAAGCAAAATTGCCGTATATAGGCTGAAGGACAACCCGAAGAAATTCAAAAGCTGCCATTACATCCACAAAAAACACCGGTTTGGTGTGGTTTATGGGCTGGTGGAATCATTGGTGCATTTCTTCAAAAATGAAAATGGTCGCAGCGTAAATGTGAATGGGCCACGTTTTTGCGCCATGAGAACGGACTATTTACTACCCCAAATTGAAGCTCGAGATCTTGACGACTTTTGGTCTCAACAAGATGGCGCTACACCACACACAACACGTGAATCAATGGCTCTATTGAGAGAACACTTCCGTGAACAATTAATTTCACGTCGTGGAGCAGTAAACTGGCCACCTAGATCGTGTGATATCACAATTTTGGACTTTTTTCTTTGAGGCTACGTGAAGTCAAAGGTCTACAGGGATAAGCCAGCTACGATCAAGGCATTGGAAGCCAACATTACTCGTGTCATTCGTCAGATACCCATCGAAATGCTCGAACGCGTCATTGAAAATTGGACCTTCAGGATGGGCCATCTTAAGCGTAGTTGCGGCCAACATTTGAATGGCATAATATTCAAAAAATAAATGGCAAAGAATGTTCTTTCGAATGATAATAAAGATTCCACGATTAAGTTATAATTTTTGATTTTTTCTTAATTTTGAAAAAAGTACCTCTAAATGAATCACCCTTTATCAAAAGAATATAAAAAAAACACAAATATTTTTTCATCTGTATATATTCGCTTTATTTGAATAAATTTTAGAAAATTCTTTAATGATTTTCTATAAGTGAAAAATCTTCAGGTATTTAAGGAGAGGTGCGTTGTTCCAAAAGTCCTTGTGCATCGTATTTTGATGTCAATTGTCGCCATTGTTTTGGTCGTCGGGTTCTCAAATGATTAATAACTTTTTTCGAATTTTTTTTCTGAGATGCAGTGCACTTGGAACAATCATTTTGGATGATATCTGGTAAGAGTGCTGTAAAATAATATACATAAATTTCTTTGAAACAATCATTGAAATGATTTCGAAGAAAAAAATAATGTCATAGAAATCGAAATATATGGATAGATTGACAATTAAAAATACAAATGTAAATTATCTGTCCATTTGTTCTGTGTTTTCATTGATATTTATGTACAGTATGGAAAATAAAGTCATTGTGTTTTTTTCTATCAATTCAGCTTACCAAAGTATGTTAGCTTACCTTTAAGTTGTTCAGCATCACGAGCACATGGCCCTTCTCCTAATAAGCACTTGATGTAGTTATTCAAAATAATATCGTTGTTGAGAATCGCATCGATGGAGGGTTTGCCCTTTTGGTTACTTTTTTGAGCATAGGCAATGCAAAAAATTCCCACTAAGGCAAAAGTCACAAATGTTGACTTCATCATTTTTTTATTGTTTTAATCGTTCTTATTCATTTGGAGAAAAAAAAAATATGTGAACACATGACAATGTAAATTTATTAAACTATATTATATGTGGAAATATGAATTGAGATTAATCAATTCAAGTACAATACCAAATCTCAATACAAATAATTTCGGTTTAAATATAGTGAAAAGACAATAAAACACTTGAAAAAAGTGGAAGGGCATCAAATACATAATAAACTTGTTTAAATTTGAACCGCTGAGATGAAAAAGTAGCTTTGAAATTATAATAAAAATAAGCGAAACGTAGACATATTTGCAAATTGATGTGAAACATAATAACATTTGCAATTGAAACATGAAAATGTTGAAAATAATAGTGAAACGTGATTCATGCTTCACTTTCATCTGCACCTTTTCCATTTATCATATTTAAATTGAAATATATATTTTGTGTTGTTGAATTATATTTCACTTTAGTTGCTTTTTTTTCATTTTGTTTTGCGAAACATAAATAAATTTGTAAAACAAAGTGAAACATATGTCAATGTTATCGAATATGTGAACACTGTGGAAAATTCAATTTTGTTCGAGTTATTTCAACATACCTGATTGATATTCTTCAAAGATTATATTTTACGAGAAATCGTAAGAATTTTGCTTCTCACTTATTATGTTGTTGTCAACAGAAAATATTGGCACAAACTATCCAAAGAAAAGTTCGATTCGAACTAAAACATTTCACAGTTTTCTACTGGGTTGAACATGCTTATAGCTGTGAGTGGGCGTGGACACATAAATAGCGCAGATTGGGAAATTGTGAAAAGAGAAACAGTGCACCAATGATGGTAGTGGTTTTTAGTGATTATTGTATATTTGGTATAAAGTATGTGCTAATCTTGAATGGGAAACTATATTTTATCATTTGTATTCAGGAATTTAGTATTGCACTACATTTTTTATGTATATAAAATAATTTGTTACTCATTGAACGTTGAATATTGGGCGCATGCTAAGTTCATACAATGGCTTCATATTGACCATTTAGGAATCATTGAATATAATGGTATTTCATTTTATCGGAGAAAGATGAGAATTGTTACAATTCTTCAAAATTAAGGGAATATTAGTTCAGTGCAATTCAAGGATTGTGTGTTGAGCATATATGTACAACTATACATACAATGTATACATGTATCTGTTGATGATTGTTTAAAGTGGGAGGTAACGATTCACATACCAAAGGATCTCAACGTAAGGTTTATCTTGTCCTTTTCTTTCTAATAATAAATCAGCACACAAAATGATATATTCTTCCTATCCTTCTCAACGAAGTTACAATGGATTCCATTGAATGGAATGTATTTACCTTTCATTTACCATATCATCATACGTTTCATTGCGATTTTCGAATAATCTGGAAATGATATCGTTATCAAAATGTAAAATGGATTTAATATCGTATTATCATATGCACACAATTGAATGTTGAATTTCAACCGTACGATATTCTATAATCTCCACAACTGTGCATATATAATTTTCAAATTTGTTAGATCTTTTTTTTTCTTTTCATACATACATAAATATTTACACACATGCATGTTCATAGTGAAGAAAGTATTAAATTGAAAGAATTTATACATTATTTAATAGCTTTTGTAAGCGATACTTAGTACACTTAAGATTCACTAAAATGATCATGGTGTTAAATTGGGTTTTGAAGTCTTACAAACTTTATGGATTTCAATTTGAAGTTTTTCATTTCAGAATACGTCCAAAAAAGCTGAACGTTTATTCCTCTGGGAGTAATATGTACATAAAATATTTCAACAAAACATATCTCTTCAGCATTTTTTTATATATATAGTCATGGTTCCTATGAAATCATTCTGTTGATAGTGGATTTCCTCGGCAATTTTCGTACCGTTTTCCACTGACATCGTCGAACACACTCACAATTTCTACTCACAATTTCTACTCACAACAAATAAATGTTCTGGCATAAAAATACATGACACCCGTTTCTAATATTTACTTCGTATACGACGACGTAAATCACCCTTCCCTTCTTGATGTTATTCGATATAAATTATTCTGTTATGAATTTGCTCTAGCTACGCTTTGTGCCAATACAATGACCGAGCAGCAAAATAGAGTCGTGAAGGAGAAGAGAGAAGCGTATATTGATAATGGTATGGCACGGAATTAATATCAACATGATTCTAACCTGTAGCAATATATGAGGCTCGTATAACATTGCTCCGGTCTCAATTTAATTGTGCATTTAGCAGTTTTTGCCCGAATACGTACAACTTTATTCCCTAAATTTTCAGTTACTTTGTTAGCTTATTGTTCGAAGCAACACCAACAACAAAAATATTAATATCTATTACTGTCTGTGTTTACAGCCTCCATGGCGTTCGACTATGTTTCTCAGCCAGCACCTTCTTTGGAGTATTAATTTAAAACTCTTTTGGCTGCATGAAAATTTCTACCACGAATTAGAGCAACTTGGTGAAGCTGATTTTCTTCTGCATTCCGCCAAAGAGAACGTGATCATAGTACAGTAACTATAATATAAATAAATTGAATGCGGCAATGGCGGGCTCGGCGAGTAGATATGAGCAAAACACGAAATAATTTATGATTGGTGGCAAATTTTAAGAGGATATTTTATCATCAGGGCATTTATGTGCTTTATAATCGACAATTATGATGCTTATGAAGTGTGTTACACGATGTTTTGGTTTGAACATTGAATTTTTCCACATTTCATAAGAATGTTGGTATGGATATGGATATGGATATAAAAGCTATAGCTACTTTTACAGCTACAAAATATTTTCTTATATATCTACCATCTTCATTTCTTTAAATAGAACAAGCATTTATTTAATTGCTATCTATTTAAATTCTGTCCTATTTTCGCAACTGTTATTAGCATTAATATTTTCTGAAAAATATTTTCAACTTAAAAAAATACATTACAAGAGATTATATGCCACCAAAATGCCTAAATCCAGAAATAATTTGAATAAAATGACCAAATTTTGATTTTCATCGTGCGAACAAGTGAGAACATATTATTACAAATGTACAAATTTCTCTTAAATAATTCAAGTTTTTGTTGAATTTTGTAAAATTCCTTCTCATGCACATCATAAACTACTTGTTTCAACAAGATCCCTTCTGTTTTAATGTTAAACCAACGATATCGAATCGAAAATTTCACCAGTTTTTCAAATGAAAATTGCGAACACACACTCGACCAATGTGGGTTACCGTGGCAAATTGCTGTTTACAATTATTTACGGCTTTTTGTTTTGTTTCCGCATTGATTTTCACTTTAAATGTTCGGCTCAGTCCAGCTCATTCCGGCTGAGTACGAAATAACTCTTCGGGTTATCTCTCACGTAGGATATCTCAATCATGTTGAAGAAAAAGTGGCGACGGCACACTCATAAATAATGTCTCCAAAACTGACTTTGTCAGTGATTTTTTTTCACTTTGACACTAGCGCAGCAGGCAAATCCAACTGAGCAGTATGCTTTGACAGTAATAGAAGATGGCACGAAAACATAGAGAAAAACACACAACAATAAACAAACTTCAAGAAAAACCATTTGAAATACCGCAGTGAGGAGAAAAAACTATAGAATCTACTTCAAAAGAAATTGAGAATAAAGCATGACAATACAAAAAAAAGGAAATGAAGTAGAAAAAAAAAATTGGAACTTTTGTCTACGATCGTAAAGAATCATTTTCAAATGTATGAATTATTTCAAATAATCTTTTAACTTTGACTGTTATGCAACAGAAACTAACACAACATCTAATGGTGCATCAACAGGGGAAAAAATCTCCCCCATATTTGAATTAGAATACAAGTTTAATTATAGATTTGTAGAAAAAAAGAATTGAACAGCAACACTCATTGCTAATTCCATGAAGCTAATTCATTTTTGGACTCTTTTTCTCTCTCTCTCCTCCTTTCTTCCTGTAAATTTTCCGTCCCTCATATCTATCGATTCCTGTAACCAAATCATAAAATTAACACGACGAAATGAAGAAAGAATATGAAATGGGTCTTGTGTTCAATGATCAGTATATAAGTGAGTTTTGTGATTTCAATTGACCTTGTTGCATTAACGTCACATTTGGTCACTCTAACAAGTCTTTTCGTTGGTTATGTAAAGAAAATGGAGAATATTATATGGTTTGATTGTGTCTAAATTTTATATAACATGACAGTCAAAATAATCTTCAAAATTGGACGTATTTTGATAATATAAATATATTCAGATGGTGTAAAATATTTGAAATCAAAACTGAAATCACAGTCAATACTCAATAATCAATAGATTAAAATGGTGCTAGAAAATGTAATTGTTACAGAATGAATGAAGTCTCATAAACTGTAAATGTATTTGTTAATCAAAAAATTGAGTTAGCCAAACTTAATTCCAAACTTATACAGACGACAATAAATTGATCACTTTTGTTTCT
Source organism: Resseliella maxima (assembly GCA_029041755.1). NCBI lineage: Eukaryota > Metazoa > Arthropoda > Insecta > Diptera > Cecidomyiidae > Resseliella > Resseliella maxima. The sequence continues at coordinate 76,594 of JAQOWM010000957.1, read as the reverse complement.
CACATGATCGTGAGTGTGAAATGAATTTCTACTACATGCCTTTCATACACTCATTAACATATACATACACATACACATAAACATAAACATATAAATAAATATATGAAGTTTTTATCTATTCACTCATACCACTCAATAATAACCGGTATTTACTAAATAATGAACGATGAAAACATGATTTTTCCATCGTTTTAGGAGGATACATTTTTTTGAAAAAATTCAGCCACTTATTTAACGCTTTCGTTACTGAAAACTACAATAATTAACACATTTTGCGGCAGTAAAAGCCGTAAATGTCTAATGAAATGAGTAACCTAACGTGATATGTGAAGCATTTTAAAAAAACCACAAATGACACACTAATAGCGAGTTATAGCAACACATTGTGAGTCACAAATCATTCACCGTGTTTTCAAATCAATATCAATTTGGATTTAAATAGAATGCATTTGCCAACAATTCTTCTTACAAACCAAAATTCCCATGGAAAATGAAAAAATGCATGCGATTTATAAATCAATTTTTCGAGAATTTTCTCAACAGTATACATATTTTCAATAAACTCACCACTTGACTCATTGAGTGAATTAATGAAAGAACAAGTGGTTAACAAACAGAAACGAGGTTCCATTTAGTCTAGGAGCTTTCATGTCCATAAAAATCTTGAATGATTCGCACAAATCTCTGTGATTCGAATCTTTTTCATACTATACATAAAATGACTCGTAAGATTCGTTACGCGTAACAGAGATTCGTACATGCGCCTATATAAATTACATGCAAAGACTCGTAGAGATTCGAATCACAGTACATATTTATACGAATCATATTTTAATATTTCTCTGTTGCTATTTACATAATTTTCAATGTCGGCAATCACTTCAGTATCAATTGCAACAAAGATGTTTCGGTGGGGAAACAACATTCTTTCAAAATTTGCTTTAAATCAGGTGGAAAAACTTCTGTAGAAATCTTTTCTATTTCCGAAATTAAATTTGCCTAAAAATCACAAACACACAATAAATATTGAAATAAAATTCACGGTTTAAATTAATATGTTATACCATTTTATATTTTTGCATACACAACACACTGTAAAAGCCTAAGTAATATTACATTGTAAATAGCACAAACATCAAACTGAGATTCGTAGAAGATTCGTACGAATCTCAATGACTCGCATGATTTGCAAGATTTGTTGGACATGATTGCCCCTAGCATTTAGTTTATTATATGGAAACGTGGAATTATATTGGCTTACATGTTCAATGTTTTTAATAATATTTGATCTAAGATCAAAGAAATTCAGAATATTGAAAAATCAATGATCATATCTGAATCTGAAAATTACAACTACTAGAAATGATACCCACTTTTTGTTGAACAATAGCACTTAATAACAGTTGTATAACTGACAGCGCCCTCTCGACCATCTTACAAGAACTAATAGCATTTTTCGATGTTGAAAATTAATTACGCAGATTGAACACAACATTTTTAAAGGGGCAGTTGAAAGTATTTATCTTTATATTCCGAACGAGCATTCAATAGTGATTAATGCCCTGGTATGAGTGCTTTTTATCTTATAAAAGATATTTTATATTGCCATCAAAATATAGTCCAAGCAAAATATCTTCCATTTGCACTGCTTTGAGTGTTTGAACAAAAATATTCAATATCCCAGAAGCTACATTAATGTGACATGTTTGACCTCTAATTAACTAAATTCTAAACAATAATGTATATGAATCAATAATAGAATGTAACTTCAAATTAACTACTATTGCTATCGTTGTAGTTGTAGTTACAGTTATAGTTGTAATTTTAGTTGTCGTTGTATTTGTCATTGTAGATGTCGTTGTTGATAATGTTTTAAATCTGAAATTACTAAATACAATGAGTCGTCGTAGACAACTATTAAAGTAATAAAATGTTTATGGTTAAATTTACAGCCTACATGTCTGTACATACCACTTTTTGTTTGTAAAAATTCAAAGAGGTATACAGAAAAGAGGTATGCAAAAGTGAATAAGGGTTTAATATTTTTATGACAACTAAATTTTTGTTTTTACTAACATTTTCTACTATCTAAGTAATAATCTTCTTTCATCTTTGTCGTTTTATGAATAGGGTGTAAAACTTATATTGAACAAATCTGTTCTTGCCCCAAAGATCTTTCACAAGTTTTTGTATCGATGAAAGGCTTGGTATATAAGGAATGCCAATAAAAAAAAATCAAAGAGTAAATACAAATGAGTGAAGAGAAAGAGTATGGATGTACGATGAATGTAATTGCTTTCATAGGAAAAGTTCATACATGTGTTTATGATTTTATTTCACACCATATACCTATATATTTCTCCTAAAAAATTTAAATTTATGTAGATAAATACATCTTGCTTTACCCTCTTAATATAACATTTGCTTGTTTATTTATTTCTCGATAATTTCATTGCAAATAAAACATAGTTTGAAGGTCTTTTTTGCACATTTACTGTTTGTTCTTATCACAAACAGTACCTAAAAAATGAACAACATAGCAGTACCTTGTGTATGTTTTTTATCATTTACAAACAAATTGGCAAAATATTTTATTGTGTATAACAGTTACATCACTTGAGTTCGAAATCATGTTTAAATGCAAAAATTGCCGTTTCTTGTAAACTGTAAAAATCAATTGTAGTTTTGTTTTAAACTTAGCTAAGTCTCTTTTATTCACCATTTACTATACTCAAAACTCTATCTATTTTTGCACATTTATTTTTTGACATTTTTTGCACATTTTTCATCTTATTTTTAGAAATGAAAAATTGTATAGACTCAGTAAAGTAATATATAATGAAATATTTTCGGAAAAGGTGATCTCTATTTATTTCGTTGCTTTCCGCCCTCGATGATTACACAAGTTAAAAATTGAATTTTATGAACGCCCAAAGATGACATTCAATTGAAAAAATATTACAATCGTCAAAGATACACTTTATATCTTATTCACAAGCAGCGTATCATCAGGGATCGTTCACGAATCATCGTGCTAAGAAATACCACATTTAAGAAAGTGCGGAAAAAAAGAGTTGAAAAAGGGTAATGATTTTAAGGTCATATTTTATGAGTAAAATGGGAAAAAAAATCTTTCAAACAGTGACGACGAACTATTTTCAAACGGAATAATGGTTTTTTTTTTTCATCGGAGCTACAGAAAGCAAGAAATTTAGGAAACAAGTAGCAAAATGTCTGTGTATTGGTTTTATTTCATGAATTCTAACGAAAGGTAATTATGGGATTTACTTACTAATCCTTTGCTAATCTCATCAAGTCATAATATATCTTCATCCAATGGGATAGCGTTGGAATGGAAAATGTCAAAAATTTTTCCGTAAAAATTCTATAAGCGCCACCTAAAATTTAACCGAGATACTAGATTTTGTACAGAACATTTTTATTTCATGTAATTTAATGCATTCATCATAAAATGTTTGAGCTTTAGTGAAAAAGAAATTTTATTCGATAATAATTGAAATTTATTTACTTGAATAAATTAAAAAAAATAAAAAAACAAATTTATCCATATATTAAAACCACATAAATAATAAAATATAACGACAATGAATCGCACTGTAAACACGAATAGTCAGCCATTTTGTAAATACGTATGTCATCTGCTTGTGGAGAGAATAGAAACGTATCGGAAATTTCAACAAAATATACGTAATACCAACAGATGGCGCTATTGTTTGTGCTCTTGATTTTCATTGTAAGGCACACTATCCCATTGTCTTCATCAATACCAAAGTATAAATGCTACTACTGGTGACTGCTTCTGCACTAGATATAATCAACAAATAATATAACGTTAAAACGAGCTTTTAATAGAATAATTGGATTAACTAATGAGCAAATGAAGTTCAAAATTATATTGTTTCAACTAAAGACTATAAAAGGCCAATTGTTGTATTCGAGACAATTTTCAGATATTCAAACTAATACTCAGGGCCTTTCCGTCCAATCGTGCAAGTAGCGCAAAGAACCAGGGCGCACAAGTGCTAGAGGCGCGAGCCGAATTTTGTATGGTAGTGTGAATTAGTTTTTTCGATTTTTTCTCAAAAAGTAAGGCTTTATTCAAAGAATATCATACAATGTTTTTCATTCAAAGTATTGTCCATCAGAAGCTATGACTTTTGCCCATCTTTCTGGTAGCATATGGATTCCGCGCCAAAAGAACGACTTATCTTTTGAGGCCAAATATGAATCGACCCAATTTTTGACTTCTTCAGAAGAAGTGAAGCGATGCCCAGCCAGATGATCTTGCATCGACCGAAACAAATTGTAGTCAGAAGAGCTAAGGTCTGGCCTATAAGGCAGATTTTCCCATCCGACATTTTCCACATAGTTTTTGGGCCCTTGAGCGCGATGTGGCCGAGCATTGTCATCATGGAAAATTAATGACTCATGTCTGGTCTCCCATTCTGGCCGTTTTTGCTTTATTGCTGCAATCAATTTGATGAGTTGTTGTCGGTAGCGTTCTCCATTAATGGTTTCATTCGGTTTTAGCAGTTGTATTAGTACAATACACCCTTCTGATCCCACCAGATACAGAGCATTACTTTGAAACCATTAATATTCGGCTTTGATGTCAATACGGCTGGTTGGCCGCACTTGCAATACGACATTCTTCGCTTGGGATTATCGTAATGAATCCATTTTTCATCGCCAGTGACAATCCGATGCAGAAATGATTTCTTTTTGTAGCGAGCGAGCAGCATTTCCGACATGCAAAATCGTCTTTCTACGTCTCTCGGCTTCAATTCGTGTTGCCAATGTCCTTGCTTTTGAATCATTCCAAATGCTTTTAATCGTTTGGAAATAGTTGTTCTATGAACTCCTAATGATTGTGCAAGTTCTTCTTGTGTTTGGCACGAATCTTCATCGAGTAACACCTCCAATTCTTCATCTTCAAATTTTTTTGGCTGACCAGTGCGCTCTTTGTCTTCCACATCAAAATCACCACTTCTGAATCGTTGAAACCAATTCTCAACAGTGTTATCAGTTGAAGCATTGTCCCCGTAAGCTTCTTGCAGCAAACGATGACAATCAGCAGCTTTTTTCTTCAGATGAAAACAGAAAAGCATAGCTTCCCGCAAATTACGTTTCGTTGGTTGGAAAATTGACATATTCAAAGCAAAAAAAAGAAGGTTGTTTACACTTCGACAAACTGACATGTACTGAAATGTGAAGCATATTGATGAGACTTCAACATGAAGTTGGTTGTAATTTGTTCAGATGTGCTAAAGTACTAGTTACGCCATCTTGTAGAAAATCGACAAAACTAATTCACACTACCTATAGAAAATTTGATGATATTGACTTCAATGAGCTAGCTCGTTATTGTCGATCATTGAATTGGAATTTTCACCAATGTCAGAATGTTGATGATATGGTTTCAATGCTAATGGAGAATATTGTACATCTCCTTAATCGCTTCGCACCACTCAAATCAAACACTGGTTAGATAATGATATTAAACAGGCTATGGATGAAAGGAAAGCTGCTTACGATGATTGTAAGAGAAACAATCATAGTGATGCAGTTACTCATGAGTAGTTACTTGGCATTTATAAGGAGAAAGCCAATAGAGTCGATTCTCTGATTAACATTAGTAAAAAAAAGTCAACGGTTGAGAGCTTTAATAACATTAATTCCATGCGTTCAAAGTGGAATATTATTGACTCTCTTGGCTGTTGCAAATCTAGCAAGGACGACAGTAATGACTCAGAAATTTTAGATAATTACGAACTTAATGATTTTAATGAATTTTTCGCCTCAATTCACTCTTCCCAAGGGGCTGACCTCAATAACCTATCCCTTCCAAAGAACATCCCATCTACCTTTTCCTTTCAAAAAATAACATTTAATGAATTCGCTTATGCTTATAAGCAAGTCAAAAGCAATGATGATGGCATTCCGCTTAAATTTCTTCGTATAATCCAATTCCAATCATTTTTGAACATATTATTTTTATATTCAATTATTGAGTGTTTATCCAGCTGATTGGAATAAAATCATTATTAAACCTCTTAATAAAGTCCCTAATCCCACTTCCCTTTCTGAATATCGACCAATCAGCATATTTTCTGTCATTCCAAAAATTTTCGCCATTCTTCCGAATAATCAGGTTACTGGGTATTTGGAGGCAAAGGCCATTCTTCATGAACGGCAATCTGGTTTCCGTAGGAACCATAGTTGTACCACCTCACTTTTGAACATCACTGAAACCATCAGATCGTCAATTAATCATAATAAAATTGTTATTTTTGTTTCGCTCGATATAAAAAGTGCATTCCCGTCCTTTCCTCATGACGCTCTATTAAAAGTTCGTGAAGCATACGGGTTTTCAAATAACGCTATGAATTTAATAAAATCAATTTATAGTAATATTCAGAAAAAGTTAAAGTAAAGGTAATCATGAATCAGATTTTGTCACAATCAATAACGGTTTACTTCATGGCAGAAATTTTGGCCAAACATTCTTTTCGCTTTATTTTAACGACACAATTAGCATTTTTGAAAATATGACCAGTCATTTATTCGCGGATGATTGTCAGGCTCTTATTGAAGTTGAGTTTGATCAAATCAGTACCGGTATTGAATTAGTAAATTCGAATCTCGCAATATTAAATGATTTAATTAAACGTCGTGGTATGAAATTAAACGGGTTTGAATTCGAAAGTAATGATCATCGGTTCTAAATATCATACAAGTCGGTTAATTTTTGATGCGATCAGTGTTGTGAAAATTGGTGATGAAAAACTCGAATTCTGTAAGTCAATTACTTGTACTCTGTGTTAAATCGCATTCGTCACTCAAAGCACTTTATACCCAATTATATCAAACGTGATATGTCTGCGGCGCTCATTGATCCCATTATGGACTATGGGAATGTAGTAACTTTGTACTGGGGTGCTCATAGCACTCAAAATCAGCTTAACCGTGATCTTGTTGCTGACAACGATAAGATTCGATACATTTTTGGTTTGAAGCGTAGTGAACATGTTACTGAATATCGTGAGCGTTTGAATGGTTTGACGCTCGAAAGTAGAGCTAAGCTTCAATCGGCCGTTAATATTCCAGCAGTTGTCAAAAAAGGCTCCTAATTATCTGAATCACAGGTTTATCCTTAATTTTGAAACGTTGCGTTATCCACACAACCTTCGCGTTAATTTCTATCCGCGTACCGCAATTGACACTCGCGCGTTCAGTTTATTTATTTATTTATTTCACCGCCAAAACTGGCTGAATACAATTTGGTACATCGAGATCAAACAAACTAACTAATATCAAAAACATCATTAGGAACAATAAAAAATTCTCTTTTAAATTCATTTCTAGTAGCTATTTCCTTTTCTTCTACTATTCTTCCTCTTATTTTCACATTATTTTTATTTTTCTTTTTATTCGAATTGTTAACGTACTTTAGTTTTAAGTGAAATAATTACTGTATTTCCCCTGACTCTCCTGAGGCAGGCCGCTTTTACCATGGTTTTCCGGACCCAATCTTGGTATTGAAGCTTCACTTTAATATCACCTCACCACTGATTGTATCTCTATTCCAAAGTCGTATTTGACCAGCATATTTACTAGCTTGCTAGAGAACACATTTTGACAAAAATTTAGGTTTCGTAATAAATAAAATAAATAAATAAATAACAATGGAAGCGCAAAGCAGAACCAATTAAAAATCGCAAAACCATACAAAACGAACAATCTTTGACATGCACGCACTCGCCTGCATATTGTCTATGACTACTACGACCGCAAACTACATCATATTTGTTTTCTTTTTTCAATCTTTACATTTACAAATAATACCGATGCTAAATCCGTTGAAAATACCAAAACAAAAGGGATAGCATAAATTGTTTATTCGAACTAAAAAATATTCGAATTTGAGAGTCAGCTTAGTTTAAATCTTCTTCAAGTGAATTTCACTATTTACGTTGCAATCAATGAGATTTTGATAATTTGAAACCAGAAAGAAGATTGAAAAAAAGTTGAGAATCAATTCAGAAAACCTAGGGGCATATTACTCTTGCGACCTTTTTCCGAATTCGCGAATTTACGAACAATTAAGTGAATTCACGAATTATCATGCAAATTCATGAATTCGTAAATTAATTCGAATTTTTTCTATACAAATTCGCAAATTTTTCCGAAATAGTATGAATTTGTATGTATGTCATTCATAAAGCAAACTGTCGTCCATACAAGTTGTTTGTTTATTTTCAATATTGTGTTGCGTTTTATGATGAATTCAAATAAAAATAAAATGGTACCGTGAATAAATATTTGTTGTTTGAAATTAAAAAAAATAAAACTGTATTCATATTAATTTCAGGAGAAATTTTTTGATGAGTTACGGCACATTTTAAATGAAGAGGTTCCATTCGACATCAAAACAATTTTATTTATTTATTTATTTATTACGAAACCTAAATTTATACCAATATGTGCTCACTAGCAAGCTAGTAAACATGCTGGTCAAAGACCCAATGCGACATAAATTCCGCCCATGGTACGACTTTAGCAAAGAGAATACAATCAGGGGTGGGATGGTATTAAAGTGAAGCTTCAATACCAAGATTGGATCCGGAAAACCATGGTAAAACCGGCCTGCCTCTGGAGAGACAGGGGAAATACAATAATAAATTCACTTAAAATTAAATTACGTTAACAATGATGAATAAAGCAATAGAAATAACAAAAAAAAAGTAAAAATAAAGTGTAAAGAAGAGAAAGGATAGAAGAGAGAGAAATAGCTTAAAACTAATTGGACAAGAAATTGCACGACAAACCACCGAGTGAATGAAGATTAGATAATATTTTTATATTATTGCACGGACCGTAGATGATTTTTTAACGCGTTTTTAAATGAAGCTAACGAATCATTGTTTCTAATTTCAACCGGTAAACTGTTCCAAAAATTCATTGCAGAGTAACTGAATGCACGTGTATCAAATGCGGTACACGGATTGAAATTAACGCGAAGGTTGTCTGGATAACGCGACGATTCACCGTTTCGAATAAACATGTGATTCAGATATTTAGGAGCATTTTTTGACAACTGCTTGAATATTAAGACGGCCGACTGAAGCTTTGCTCTACTTTCAGGCGTCAAACCATTCAAACGCTCACGGTATTCAGTAACATGTTCACTACGCTTTAATCCAAAAACATATCTAATCTCATCGTTGTCAGCGATGAGATCACGATTGAGCTGATTTAGAGTGCTATGTGCACCCCAACCATAAATTACTACATTCCCATAATCCATAATGGGGTCAATGAGCGCCGCAGCCATATCACGTTTGATATAATTGGGTATAAAATGCTTTGTGTGCCGAATGCGATTTAACACACCATACACTTTTTGCAATTTATACTTGTCATGTTCATTGAAAGAGAGATTTTCGTCAAAAATAACACCAAGGTTTTTAATTGACTTGCAGAACTCGAGTTTTTCATCACCAATATTCACATCATTGATCGCATCAAAATTTAACCGACTTGTATGATATTTAGAACCGATGATCATTACTTTTGATTTAGAACCGTTTAATTTCATACCGCGACGTTTAATAAAATCATTTAATTTTGCGAGATCCGAATTTACTAATTCAATACCGGTATTTACTATTTGGTCGAACTCAAGTTCAATAAGAGCCTGACAATCATCCGCGAATAAATGACCAGTCATATTTTCAAAAATGTTAAGTGTGTCATTAAAATAAAGCGAGAAAAATGTTTGACCGAAATTGCTACCTTGAAGAACACCGTTATTAATCGCGATAAAATCCGATTCATTATTACCGACTTTAACTTTTTGCTGAATATTACTGTAAATTGATTTGATTAATTTCGTAGCGTTGTTAGAAAAACCGTATGCTTCACAAACTTTTAAAAGAGCATCATTCAGAACGGACGGGAATGCACTTTTTATATCGAGCGATACAAAAATAACAATTTTCTTGCGATTTATTGACGATCTGATACTCTCAGAGATGTTCAAAAGTGGGGTGGTACAACTGTGATTTCTACGAGATTGCCGTTCATGAAGCTTTGACTCTAAATAACCAGTTACCTGATTATTCAGAAGAATGGCGAAGATTTTTGGAATGACAGAAATGATGCTGATTGGTCTATATTCTGAAACGGAAGTGGGATTTGGAACTTTATTGAGAGGTTTAATGATGATTTTATTCCAATCAGCTGGATAAACACTATGAGAAATGCAATAATTGAAAATGAAAATAACATGATTGAACATTATTGGAATGATTAAATGGAGGAATTTAAGCGGTACGCCATCGTCTCCAATAGCGTTGCTTTTAACTTGCTTATAAGCATAAGCGAATTCATCAAAGGATATTTCTTGAAAGGAAAAAGTGGATAGGATGTTTGTAGGTAGGGATAAGTTATTAAGGTCAGCCCCTTGGGATGAGTGAATTGAGGCAAAAAATTCATTGAAATCGTTAAGATTATAATTATTTAAAATTTCTGAATCATTACTGTCATCATTGCTAGATTTGCAACAACCAAGCGACTCAATAATACTCCACTTAGACCGCATGGAGTTAGCCTCATTGAATCTCTCAACCGTTGACTTCTTTTTACTAGTATTAATCAGAGACTTGACTCTATTGGCTTTCTCCTTATAGATGTCAAGTAACTGCTCATGAGTAACTGCATCACTATGATTGTTTGATCTACAATCATCGTAAGCAGCTTTTCTTTCATCCATAGCATGTTTAATATCATTATTAAACCAGTGCTTGGGAGAGTGACGTACGCGACGCGATTTGAGTGGTGCAAAGCGATTAAGGAGATGCAGAATATTATCATTAAGCGTTGAAACCATATCGTCAACATTCTAACATTGGTTAAAATTCCAATTCAATGATGGACAGCAACGAGCGAGCTCATTGAAATCAATGCCATCAAATTTTCTACCGCTAATGACAATACTATTATCGATTTTTTCAGTCTTGATATTGTATGAACACAATAATAAGTCATGAAATGAAATACCGGACGGAAAATGACTAAAAGTATTAACGCGCGCGAGATTATTCGTAAAAATCAAGTCAATTTGCGATGGCATTTTACCGGGCCACTAATGAGTAAGACAATCATCATTAACCAAATTAAAATTTAACGCGATATTTGTGTTTATAACGGAAGCTAGATTTGAATTATTTAGTAAATTAATATTAAAGTCACCAGCAAAAATTACGTTTTGTTCATGCGCGAAACTGGTGCTTATTAATTCAAAAAGTTTACGGGTATTTTCGGCACTACAATGCAGGGCACGATAAACAACGCCAAAAACGATTTTTGATGTACGCGCGAAAATTTCGACAAATAAAAACTCTACGTTATCTATTTGATGATTATCCTTAGACGAATTAAGAATCACCTTCGTTTTGAAATTATTCAAAACATAAATCGCCACACCACCACCTTTATTTCTATCACGAGATTTCGATTTTCGATCAGAACGAATAATTTTGTAACCAGGAATATCAACTAATTTGTTTGTATTGGTGGCTCTCAGCCATGTTTCAGTTAACGCGATCATACTAACATTACGATTATCCCTGAGCATTAATATGAATAAAATTGAAGCTACCCTTGAATTGAGATACGATATTCACCGAACTAATTTTCTTTTTGCATTTATTCCGGTTTATTGAATGAACTGAGTCGATATTCATGGTTACGTTTTCTACAGCAAGAATACTGTCAAGATCCATCATGCAATCACGGATACAAAGAACAGGTTGCAGATCGTAGGGCAGAACCTTGCTGATTGAACCTGTCGGCGATACAAAATCACCTGACAATGACTCACGACAATCAAAACTATGCGGAGGTGTACACAGACAGAACTATTTGTACATCTAGTACGACTTATTTGAATTTTGACGTTTTTCTACATGTGTTGAAAAATTCACAACATTGTCGTACACAGATTTCTATACGTTTTATTGAGCGGGAAGAGGGGAAACATAGCTGTGTGCGAAAATATTTCTCCTTCGCACTCAACTGTATATCAATAGTATAGAAGTATATGTACGAGTCGTACAGTACGACTATGTTGTGAATTTTTCAACAGACGCAGAAAAACGTTAAATTTCAAAAAAGTCGTAGTAAATGTACGAACAGTTCTGTCAGTGTAAGACCATCAATAAAATGAACATTCTGCTCAATCTCATCCGAATCACATACATAATTTTTATTTACATTCACGATATTAACGTTGATTAATGATGAAAAATTTATCGACGAACTGACGCGCGCAAGTCTACTAACACGATTTAGCAAAGTGAGGTTATGAGGTAACACGAAATTTTCATATTGAATGTAATTATTGAAGTTATCGAATTTAATTAGACAAACGAGTGTATTTTTTACAAGAGATTCTTTTATTAAATTGATATCATGGCGCAAAACATTGAAAAATTCCGATACAAAACGAAGCGATTGTTCATTCGATTCACCGACGACTTTTTTCACTAGGACTTTACTATAATAAGCGATAACGGTTTGATCTCGAAAAATATTATGAAACGATAATTTATTGATTAATTCCCGACTCGGTTGACAATAATCATGCAAACTCTTACCAATATTTATTAGATCAGCAATCCGATAGAGCATGTATAAATCCCACGATACGGTTGAGAACAGAAACGGTGAACGTAACCACACTCAATCAGATGATATGAAATAAAAATATGGAAAAAATATTATGAATATAAATAAAACTTAATAAACTATATAATATTCGTGCAAAACACAAGAAAACAAACACTCTGAGACAAAAAAATAAATTTTTCCGCCTCAAAATCAAAAAAATATCAATAAAATCACAATAAAATATCAAGAGCGCAAAATTTTCTGACCTGTCAGTTACAAATGTCAAATGTCTTTATGATTTTAATAAATAGTTCATTTGACACCGAAATCTCCTTACTTGACATAAACAATGATATTATTAAAGAAATTGAACAATTTTCAAATGAAATGTTTGCAAAATTTGCAAACGCCACACACACGGAAATAAAGTTGAGATTTTTGATACAAACATGGGGGCGTCTTGACAGCAAACATGAATGTTTGCGCCGTGTACACGGGGTGACATTTCTCTGAACTAATATATCCCAATAGACGTAATGTTTATTCCGACATTAGTTTCGATAAATTAATAACCAAAAACTAAATATAAATAACCCGGATTGTAAATACGTATTATGTGTTTTAATTGCTAAAATCATTATTTATTGTTATATAAAAAGAAATGTTTATTGACGACAGAATGTTTTCATTTTTCATTATTTTCAATTCAAATATTACTCGATACTGTGTATTGATATACAAAATAATAATTAAAACATTGAGTTTTATTTCTGTATCTCTTATTTATGCATGAAAAATGATAAATTCATTAGTATAAATGTGAATAATTGACTGATTGAAGTAAATACCAAAAGTTTAAGTGATTTTAAATGAAGTTGAAACAAAAAAAAAAAAAATAATACACAATACAGTGAATTGCTTTCTACTTGTGTGTTTTTGTCATTGTCACGGATATCTTAACCTCAACTTTTTTCATTAAATATCATTGTCTTTAAATGCCAATAATTTCTTCATATATATGTATATAAAATTTGAAGAAAGCAATATTTTTTCGTGATAAAATCCAATAAATGCCAATTTGTGATTACTTTGTGTTTACATTTAGAAAAATCGGGTCATTTATCGCGTGCATTATTATTTATAACACAAAATCCAATAAATAAAAATAATCCGGATTGATATTATTTGTTTTAATTGATAAAATAATATATAATTGTCATAGAAATTGACGACCGATCTAAACATTGCGAATGGTACTGACTTCCACACATTTTTTAATGAAATTAGAAGATTTTCTGAAAAAATTATTAATTTATTCCAAATCACAAATATTACGGTCTATTGTATTGACAGTCAACAAGCGCCTTACTCTCACATCGATACAAGAGAATAAATGAACAATTTGCTATTTTTCATTCATATACAAGCAATTCGTCGAGAGATGCCGTGATCTAAATCTTGATGTGCAAAATTTTTTTTTTTTTATCCATTTAAATTTTTTTCAATTAAAATAAAAATTATTATTGTTGGTAATCATAATATTGATGTGTATTCCATTTAATTTTTTATGCAAACAAAAAACATTGTTTTTTTTACATTGGCAATTCAGGCAATCGCTTATTCAAATAAGCATTGCGTTTGTCACACAGTATATTATTCACCATCATTATTTTAATCTGAATATCAATTATATTTGTTCATTTTTTTATATATATTGAAGAATGTTTTCATTTATAATCATTTTTTTTGTAATGAACTAAAATGTGTGAGCAACAAGCGATAATTTGTATTAATTTTATCAGAAAATGCGTATGGAAAACATGAATTTTATTATGATGCGCAAAACTTAATGAGTAAAATTTTGAACAAGCTAAATAATGAATAGCACGGGAAAAAAATTGAGGTTATGAATCCAATGACAATGACAAATTCACAAAAGGTAAAATCAATTATGTTTTTACTTGGTCAATTATTCAAATTCACGTTGATCAATTATTTTTCATGCATAAATAAGAGCTACAGAAATAAAACTCAACAATTTAATTATTATTTTGTATACTTGAAGGAGAACATTTTCGCTATAATGTATATGATATTTGCACATTTGCTGAATTAGGATTAAAATTTCACATTACACAACCAGTCTCAGTCTTTTGACTTTTGATCAATATGAACATCAAATACAGATAAAGGTTATGATTATAAATAAATATAAATAACATAAACTTGTTATTTTCAACAAATAAGAATTCAATTTCTTTATCGATGCTATAAAAAACACAAAACGAAATAATTTTTTGTTATAAAATAAATTCCGGGAATTATTTATTCCACAAACAAAAAAATGCATGAAAATTTTCATGTAATTGCAAGACTACACACGCCATCTATTGAGTACAATTCATGCTTACACATTTTGCCACCATGCTGGTACACGGCGCAAACAGTCTTTTTTTTTCTTTGTTCTGTTAAGACGCTCCCATGGATACAAATGATTTATTTTTCAAATTCTCAACCAAAATTTAGATATCTAAACAATATTTCATTTTCATCAATAAAAATTAAACATAAAATCATACTTAAAAATGACGTTGAATGTTTGGTTTCAACTGATCTTCTATTCAATTCATTCTAGTAGTTGAAATAGACAGACAATACAATACAATAACAATTCTCACTGGTGGCGATTCAGTGAAGATGTCAAATACATGTATACAATGGAAACAAACAAATTTCCATTTCAACTACTTGTTATTTGTGCTACAGCAGACTACTGTCAGTGTGCATCTTTGATGATTTGCCACCAGTGTAAATCACTAATGTCAATGAGGCAAATTAACATATAATTTCAATCGTGAAACTAAATCACACACAAGTTCAACGCCATCTACAATCGCACTCAAATGTACATGTAATATCATATCGATGTGTGTCTTCACTAAGAAAGTTGGAAAACAGTATCTATTGATGTTATGTGGTCTTCACATTTACGTTTGTAGAGGGCGTTAAGTTTTGTCGATCACCATAATTTGCCTCATTGCTAATGTATTGTCAATCTGAACTTGTTTGTTTTCATTGTATACATGATTTTTATTGATGAAAATATAATATTTTTTAGATATCTAAATTTTGGTTGAGAATTTGAAAAATAAATCATTTGTATCAAAAATCTCAACTTTAATTCCGTGTGTGGCATGACACTGTATGACGTTTTTATGCATTCACAAATTCGTACCAATTCATGCGAATTTTCATTATGTATTACAATACGCGTCAAAGCGAATTCATGCGTATTTTCAATGCATTTGCGAATAATATTATTCCCCTAGCACAAAACTAAAGTCAAATCTTTAGATTTTAGGACGTTGTATACAAGGCAAAATTCACTTTAGTTTTCTGGATTTCTGAATTTTGGAATTCAGAGCGTCCGCTGTAATAGAAAATTTTGCAACTGCCAAAGTAAGAAAGAAGGCATTAATCTAAGTTTATTTTCATGTATTTTTTGATTCATGAATGGACATAAAATTAAAAGAGTTGCTTTTTTTTGTTGATATTTTTTGCTTTTTTTTGACATTTACAAAGGCGCAGTTGAAAATCTGAACTAGGGCACCAAAGGTGCTCGGAAAGGCCCCGCTAATACTATTTGTTATCTCATTTTTAGCCGTTCAAGAAAAACTGACTAAATGTCCAACTTAAAAGGAATTAGTTGTTTAATCAACTGAAAATTAATATTAAATGAAAATAAAATTAGGATACCAGTTGTTATTACTCAACAAGTGTTTTTACACGCAGCATTGACAATTATTGATATTTTGTAACGTATCGAAATTTAGTCTCGCAAAGTTCAGTATTTTGGTCAAACTTCACTCTTGAATTGCAAACAACTGTATTCTTGGTTATGATAATGCCGGTCGATGCCGGTATATTCCTCATTTGCTAAGATCGAAAAACATACTTTATTGCAATTTAATATTACTTTGTATTCAAGGGTATACTGCCAATCAAATGGAAATTTAAATTCTTTGCCAAAATTGAATTGAATCAAGTTTGAATTTGAAACATCAATTGAAGAATTCATATAAAAAAGCAGCTGTTATTTGGTACACACGAATCTACATACAAAAACATATAAACACATACAAAGTAATCATTGTGAGAACATCAGTTCAGTACCTAAATTTTACTTTATACTTACATTTTATTTTATTTACAACTATTTCTTTCATTAAATGTTAAATTAAGGTCCAAAATTTGTTTTTCATTTTTTGGTTTTCAATCTTCGTCCTTTGTTTTTTTTTTGTAATATGTCATCTTTATATACCGATGCATTGATTTTAACACCAGTATCAACGAAAACAAGACGAAATTCATTGTCGGCCGAAACGACGACCCAAACCATGACTTTTGGTACATTTTGAAATCGTTCAATCACCAAATCATCTTCAGGAATGTCTAAAATTGTCACTGTATAAATACGGTAATTTTCTGCAAAAGGAACAATTTTTCTTCTTTTAATACTCGTCGCATGGAAGATCGACTTATATTATGCTCACGAGTCAATACTCTGGCACTTCTTTTGTTATTTCGAGGAATTTTGTCTCGTACTTTTTTGACCAGATCTTTTGTTTGTACAGATCCTTTTCTGCCCGTTTTTTTTTTTCATTATATCCACTGTTCCACGTTCCTCGTATCGTTTTACACTGCGATGAATAAAATTTAGGCTGATATTTTCATCGTGAAGCCGCCGAAAAATATCGTACAATCAAATTTAAAAACAATACAAGATATGTAAGTAGGAAAAGACAATAAATTCCATGGGGTTATTTACTATTGAATGACTCTACCGAATGTCAAAAGTACTAGCAGGTACATTGATCAATTTGAAATGTACTGAGTGAAGACTGTGAATGTAAAATATATTCATTTACGCGTATACTGTCGCTTCGTTGTTGTATGTTCGTGAAGCACACTCACTCACACACAGTCTCGTTACTACATTTCAGTTTGTCTGAATGTAGCTGAATTACAACATTTGAAATCGGTGTGTGTATATCGCATCACAAGACGCGCACATCAAAGTAAAGCACCTCTTTCTGTGTGAGTTTGCTTCACAAACATACAACAACGAAGCGACAGTATACGCGTAAATGGATACACATTTTACATTTAGTCTTCACCTAGTACATTTCAAATTGATCAAAGTACCTACTAGTACTTTTGACATTCGGTAGAGTCATTCAATAGTAAATAACCCCATGATAAATTCTCATAAAACAAATTGAAGTGTTACGATGAAGCAGAGTAAACGGCGCAAGCGTATATGCGCAAAGCAAACGCGGTCAAAGGTGTGAAATTTTAAAACCAAATTTCAAAAAAACAGTCTTGTTTCAACACAAATATCGACCACATTCAAATTACTAAACACGGTTTGCGACAAACCTTTTTTATACAAATTCAAAACGAGTTGACGTTTCACATCCATTGTTATTGCAAAGCAAGCAAGAACTGTGCAATAATACTTATCATAACAATAGATTGCCAAAACATGAACAAAAATAACGGTAAAGGGTGATCGGAAAGTTAATGTAGTTGTTTCTACGTAGGTGCGAAAAAAAAATTGCAGTTATTCTGGCCCACCCTGTATTATTAATTATAATTGCCATTATTTTTTTTAAGAGAATTTTTTTTTAATTCCATTTAATATATATATATATTTGGTTCTTCAACGATTTCACTGTGATGTTCACAACGGTGATGTTTGCAATGATTAACATGCAATTTTCGCACGTGAACGCTGCCTTTATTAAATGATGCGACAAGAGCGAGAGGTCATGTTCATCATATTTATATTTAATTTATCAAATATACAATATTTTGCTTGTACCCGTAGACGGGACCGTAGACGATTTTTTAACGCGTTTTTAAAAAAAGCTAACGAATGATTGTTTCTAATTTCGACTGGTGAGCTGTTTCAAAAATGAATTGCCGAGTAACTGAATGCGCGTGTGTCAAATGCGGTACGTGGATTAAAATTAACGCGAAGGTTGTCTGGATAACGCGACGATTCACCGTTTCGAATAAACATGTGATTCAGATATTTCGGAGACTTCTTTGACAACTGCCTCAATATTAAGACGGCCGATTGCAGCTTTGATCTACCCTCAGGCGTCAAACCATTCAAACGCTCACGATATTCAGTAACATGTTCACTACGCTTCAATCCGAAAATGTATCGAAAGATTCGTTATCAGCAACATGAGCACGGTTGAGCTGATTTTGAGTGCTATGCGCATTGCGCACCCCAGCCATAAGTTACTAAATTTCCATAATCCATAAAACGTTTAATAAAATCATTTATTTTGCAAAATCCGAATTTAATAATTCAATACCAGGATTTATTTGATCAAACTCAACTTCGATAAGAGCCTAACAATCATCCGCGAACAAATGACCGATCATGTTTTCAAACATACCCAGGGGGTAGACACGGTCCAAAGATTCATTTATATTCACTCATATCAAAAAAATCATGATGCAACGATTTACTGCGATTCATTGAGATTCACTCAGATTCACTACAATTTGAAAGATCCGTCATGTTTGGTTTATATTAAGTTTATTGCAAAAACGTTGCGATTTATTTAGATTCACAGAGATTTATTGAGATTCACTCTTTTTTTCGTGTCTAACCCCTAGATACCACGCATGTCGTTAAAGAAAAACGATATGTACAAAAGTGAGGTGGTACAACTATGATTTCTACGGAAACCAGATTGCCGTTCATGTAGCTTTGCCTCTAAATAACCTGATTATTCAAAAGAATGGCGACAATTTTTGAAATGACAGAAATGATGCTGATTGATCTATATGGGATAAGGAACTTTATTAAGAGGTTTAATGATGATTTGGTTCCAATCGGCTGGATAGACATTATGGGAAAGCAATAATTGAATATAAAAATAACATGATCGGAAATTATTGTAATGATTAAACGAAAGAATTTAAGCGGTACGACATCGTCAACAATAGCATTGCTATTGCTTATTTAATTTGCTTGTAAGCATAAGCGAATTCATCAAAGGTAATTTCTTGAAAGGAAAAAGTGGATAGGATGTTTTTAGGTAGGGATAAGTTATTAAAATCAGCCCCTTGGGAAGAGTGAATTGGGCAAAAAATTCATTGAAATCATTAAGGTTATAATTATATGAAATTTCTGAATCATTACTTTCATCCTTGCTAGATTTGCAACAGCCAAGCGATTCAATAATACTCCACTTGGAGTGCATGGAGTTAGCGTTATTGGAACTCTCAACCGTTGACATCGTTTTACTAGAATTAATCAGTGACTTGACTCTATTGGCTTTCCCCTTATAGATGTCAAGTAACTGCTCATGAGTAACTGCATCACTATGATTGTTTGATCTACAATCATCCTGAGCAGCTTTTCTTTCATCCATAGAATGTTTAATATCATTATTAAACCAGTGCTTGGGAAAGTGACGAACGCGACTCGATTTGAGTGGTGCAAAGGGATTAAAGAGATGCAAAATATTCCCATTAAGCGTTGAAACCATATGGGACAGTCACGGATACAGACAATAGGCAGCGGGTCGTATGGCATTTCCCGTGAGAGTGCACCCGATGACGATACGATATAGCCTGGCAATGCTTCATGCAACAAAAAAAAAATTAATTTAATCATGACGTTTTGGAAATATTCCGTGTGAAAAAAAGTGACTTACTTTGACTTGAAAAGGTGCACCAATCATCCTTCTGAAAAATGGAATTGTCCCATTATTTCAGGGATATGGTCGACATAGACCATTAAAATATGGTGCAAACTCATAGAAATGTTCGTGCTATTCTTTTCTAATAATAATTAATTGATAGAAACCAAATTCGGACAACAGTATTGCCAAAAATTACAAAAACCCAAAAAAGTGGTACTTTTGGGCTATGAAATTTTCTTGACTTTTTCCAGAGTTCATGCTAAAAATTTCGAGAAACATTTAGATAAAGAAAATCTTTTGCCCCCGCTATATACTCTTGACATGACTCCTTCTAAATCAAATAACCTTCAAGGACCAAACCCATGTCTTGATTGCGCAGCACTCGTGTGTTCTTGAAGAAGGGAAAAAATGACTTGGTTCGTTCTTGGCCGCCCAGCCGGCGAATTTCTTTTGGAACGGAATCCATAAATTATCAGAAATTAAATTAGACAAACGAGCATATGTTTAAAAATGTATGAATCTAGGATTTTTCAGCACAAAAGTTTGATATTCGTAAAATGCCTCTCGGAAATCGAAGACTGGCATGTGCAAAGCTATGCAACCAAACTGTCAACTGCGAAGTACCTTCTGCTCAAATATGAACGAGACTTTATCATTAGAACGGTCCCCGGATGACATGTGGCCAAAAATTTTTTTTTCATAAGTTGGTAGGACTTAAATACGCTTACATGTCAAATTTGAGCGCGATCTGTCAAATAGTTTTTTTTATGTGCTACTGTGAACAAGTCTACCTCGAGTGTGTTTTTCGAATTTTACTATGGAAATTCAAGTTGAACAAAGAATTTGTTTGAAATTTTGTTATTCCAACAAAATTTCGGCTTCAGACGCCTTAAAAATGTTGCAGACAGCCTATGGGGACTCTGCTCTATCGCGTGCACGTGTTTTTGATTGGTACAATTCGTTCAAAGAGGGTCGTACATCGGTCGAAAACTTGCCTCATGAACGTCGTCCAGCAACATCAGTAAACGACGAAAACATCGAAAAAGTGAAGGAAATGGTGCTTGAAAATCTCCGTGTGACCGAAAGAGAGATAGCTAGTGAGCTGGACATATCAAACGGATCCGCTCACACTATTATTCATGATGTTTTGGGCATGAGACGAGTGTCCGCGCGTCTTTTTCCAAAATTGTTGAATTTTCTTCAAAAAGAACAACGCAAAACTGTCGCTAAAGAAATGCTCACAATGACTGATACGGACATCCAGCACATTATAACTGGTGATGAGACTTGGGTATATGAGTATGATGTCGAAACAGCTCAACAATCATCGGAATGGCGCTTCCCAGAGGAGCTGAAACCCAAAAAACCACGTCAAAGTCGCTCAAAAATCAAGGTTATGCTTACTGTTTTCTTCGATTACGAAGGTGTGGTGCACTCGGAGTTACTTCCGCAAGGCCAATCGGTTAACGCTGAATATTATTTAGGCGTTTTGAGGCGTTTGCGCGAGAACATCCGTCTCAAAAGGAAGGAATTGTGGGACAACAATTCATGGTTCTTGCATTACGATAATGCACCAGTTCACACATCACGTCTTGTTCGCGATTATTGTAACAAAAACAACGTTAATATCGTTCCGCAAGCACCGTATTCGCCTGATATGACACCGTGTGACTTTTTCCTGTTTCCCAAACTCAAGTTGCCGCTCCGTGGAAAACATTTTGAGACGATTGAAGTCATAAAAGAGAATTCGAAGAAGGAACTGAAAGCCATACCGAAATCGGCCTTCCAGAAATGCTATGATGATTGGAAAAAACGTTGGCATATGTGTATCGCCTCCGATGGCGATTATTTTGAAGGGGATAAAATAAATATTGAAGAATAATTAACCGTTTGTATTTTATTGAATCAGTCTCGTTCATATTTGAGCAGAAGGTATCAATTACTCACCTGTCATTTCACTACGATATCTGCTATAAGTACATACTTTTCGTATTATCATTAAAAATTGTATGCAGTACATTAGTAAACTAAAAACCTATTTATTCCAACATATTCAAAACGTTTTGGGAAAAACGTCACATTTGGGGAAAAACGAGACGATTTTTGACTTGAGAATCTTAATATTAATACTGAATGTGAGTGAAAAAAAAATGTTTACTTTTGCAACGTATGATTTTTGAAATTGGTTCGTCCATAAGATTTTTGTATTCCCTGGTCTTTGAATTTATTCCACCAAAATAAATAAGTAAATAAATACATATATATTTACACAAAGATGAATATGAAGGAAATTTGATGTAAATGATGTCTATTATTCTTTTGCAAAACGAAATTTTACCTACATTCTCGAAGTGGTATTTTTTCTGTTCTTTCTATTTTTACACAAAAACTTCATGAGACAAAAGCCAAATTATGAATATATTTTTTTTTATACATATAAATACAGATCCAATTTAACAAAAACACTAATTTACTTTGAGTTTTGGATAATAAATTAAGGGCATATAACAAATGCAAAGAACTTTTTCCTTTGTGAATGTGGAGAAAATCGCATTAAACAACAATTTTAACCCTAATAAACTAATAAAATATTTCAAAATATATTTTAAATGTTTTATGACTTTGTCTCTTAAAGATTGTGTACAATTTGAGCCTACATAGATCGAAAATACTTTGAAATTGTCCCTTTTGTCTTTTCGATGAACTAGAAATTCAAAATGCAAAAAAATTGTAATTAATCGATGTTGGTCGATATGTTGGATTTTGAAATTTTAAACAATATTTTATTTTTTTCAATCAACCAACAACATTGAGATAATATGATTGAATTGCGATCGAATATACAATTGATTTCATTCCTTTATTGCTACTCACAAAAAGACAAAAGACTAAAACGCATGGTTGTCGTGCTGTAACGGCATAGCACAGTATTTACGTGCCAACACAATACAATCATTTCACCAAAACATCACTAACATATTCAAATCTATTAACAATTCTTCAAATCATACAATTCACACAAATCCTACAAATCTTTCAGATCACAAATCATTACTACTCGATGCAATCTAGTATATCATATATTTTTGTGTTTTTTTATTACAAACATCGGGAAAAAAAACACTGTACGATATAAAAATAAGTAAAATTAAATTGAATACTATATCAAATTTTAATTTTATTGCTACCTGCTTTGCCGAAATGCATATTAGACAATTAAATAATGTATTGAGTGAAGTTAGGACCGAAGAAGACAAAATGGCGATATTGTATAGCTATGAAGAATATCTACTTTAAATTTCGACATGTTTTATAAGCGTAGGTGATAACAAAATTTCTTAGAATGCTCCAAATGCGGGAGCGCGTCCAAAAGTTGTAGTTCGAAAGACACAAAACATGAAGACAATGTGAATCACAAAATGCACTTTGACAACGTCAATGCGGAACTTTTTATTGAATCAATTAAGGTGTTAGTTGATAATGAGATGTAACTATGCAACATCAAAACCGATATGTTTTTACTTTTAAGAAATGTATTTGGATGTTAGATTTCACTGAAATTGTTATGTTTCACTCACATACATTGTGAATGGAAGTTTCATTTACACTTTCAGCTATTCATGTATAATATGCGCTGTTGTTATACACTTTTAAGTACGTTCTGATTTCATGCAATTCGTAAAACTGTATTGAAAAAGTTTACTTACCGACCGACCGGTTGATTATGTTAATTTTGTATGGAAATTAATCGTAGTTAGTCGGCTCGGTCTCAAAATAGCCAGACATTATATTTCCATACTGGTGATTATTTTATTATTTCAACGGATAACTTACATAGGTGGCAGAAACAGTTTTAAATCTAAAAACAAATTTGGATCAACATGAAAAAAAAATATATTTTTTATCTCGAAAACAACAATCACCACATCTGTCACTCAATTTTGTCCCTTTCTATGTTTCATTGATAGAAAAAAACAACATAGGTTTTTTTTATATGATACTGGGGTTTAATAGTTTAACACATAATACAAATCATATCAAAATATTGTCTAGGCTGTACAAATTCAATCATCTATGATCTATCATCATCTTTTTGAATCGTCATTCCCCTCTGACAAAATTTGCAAACAATATTTAAGGGATGACAAAAATAGTTTAAGTATACTCAATGATAAATGATGCCTATATTTATTACACGGATTTTTTTAAAGCAACATGTCTAATGATGGAATCTCTCCGAAGTCAAAAAAAGAAAAATTCTTTCAAAATTGGTGATATCGCGGTATTTTGTGATTTGAAAAAAATTTTAAAAAAAAAGAACATTTTTCGAAAAAAGTTTTAATGAAAATGATTCTACAAGAATACATTTTACAGAAAACTATTCAATACACATAGCTGTTTTCACATCGCTATCAACATCAATCATCTCGCCAGTTACACAATCTTCATATTGTATTTATTTTTTTTTCCACAGATTATTCGCAATAACAGGAAACAATGTTATCATAATGTAAATATAATTATAATAACCAACAGAATATGAAGAGTAACAGATCGAATGTAAATAATGCCACAATTATTACGAAAAATATATATATGCATTAGTGTGTATACCAGTATTTGTTCAGTACAGTTCATTGTGATTTCTAAATGCTTTCGATTGTATAATATAATAAATACTAATTGATACGAACAGCAACACCATAAAATTCACACGCCAACGCATGTAGTTTTCATAATCGTATACAACTGAATGAACATAATAATACTGTTTCAGTATAATATTGATTTGACGTTTGCCAATTCGCTTGCACAAATTTAAAAAAAACATTTCTTATCTAACGAAAAGAAGGATTTTTTGTAGAAAAGGGGATTTCAAAAATTTTCGCGGGGTTGCTGGTTTCCATTAAAAAAAGAAGTATCCCAAGAAAAAATGGCGATAGATACATAACTTAAAATGTCTAATGATTTCTGGATAATGACAGTTTTAATTATTGCAAAGAAAAACATTGAATTTCCATTCATGATTCCATAACTTTAGAAAAAAAAATCAGCAAAATAAATGCTGCATTTCGAAACTAACGTCTGAACTAATTACCATCCCGGACAAAAACTCTAATTACAAAACAAACTGGTTTTCACTAATATTTTTAACAAATTTTATTAGGGTATGGTTGTTTTATTACCTCTATATAATTTGGAAAATAGTTGTTCATTATGTACACGCCCCCTGAACTCAGTATTTAAAGCTGTCGAAAATGTACTTCAAACATCAGTGTTATTTGTGTCTTCAACCATAAAACTTGTGTGCTATTTTCAGTGTGAATTTTGATTTGAGTGATTGTTTAAAAAGTTTTTTGCATCAAAAGAGAAAAACTTGGAAAAAACATGGCAGGCAGTGTAGAGCATTTTGACCCATCATATCGTCGTAATCGTACGGCATTCACTCGAGAACAACTTGGACAATTAGAAAAGGAATATAGTAAAGAAAGTTATGTTTCACGTCCCCGTCGCTGTGAACTTGCTATTCAGCTTGGTCTTTCCGAATCTACCATAAAGGTTTGTGTTTTTATTTATTTTCATAACTAATATTTTTAAATAATTCTGGTTCAAATAATGTACCTGGTGTTAATCGGAACCGTTCATACAAATTGTGTCTTTAAAGCTTAAATGCTAATATAAGTGTTTTGTTGAAACCAATTTTACATCAGGACGGTCATTTTAGACAGGCATGGCATATTCGTGTTTAAAATGAAAAGTAAACAAAAAATTATTTTATTTAAATTATAATCCAGATGGTTCAGCCTTATATTTGATATCCATTCGAATGTAATTTAAGTAGTTAATTTCTTAGTTTAGTTTAGAAGTTATAAATGAAAAGTATCTGTCAAATTTTGCCTCAATATTGATGTCTTTCGAGCTTTTAGTTGTGATACGATATGTGGAGATGCCATTTTCAACATAAGTCTTATTAAATTCATAATTTTCCATGGTAATGTATGTGGCGTCTCCAATAAATATGTCAAGTAAATAGAAAAAGTCAAATGACACCAAGTACATTTTGACAAATTGCCACTTTTTTTCTTGTTATATTTATAGGTTTGGTTTCAAAACCGACGAATGAAAGATAAACGTCTACGACCAATTGCTGTTGCGTGGCCATATAGTGCCATCTATGCTGATCCAAATTTTGCTGCTTCATTGCTTCAAGCTGCATCCAATTCAGTCAGTATGCAATATTTTACGCCACATCCAATGATTCCACAAATGCCGATTTCAACATCCATTCGAAATTCATACTCATATGGCTATAGATATAATCCATATCAAATTCCTCATCACAACTCAACGGACATCTTCCCACATTTAGACTCATCATCATTATCAATGCATTCGAATGCACCAATGTTTACAGGAGGAGAATTTGGAAATAATTTGAAAACATCGTTTGAAAGCTCAAACGAATCAATGTCTCCACTATCTCTGTCACCTGTATCAGAGATTTCATCTGTACACCACGATACAAACCTACATCAAACTGTTCATAATAATAATTTAATCGATGAAAAAACAATTATTGAAACTGAAAAACCAAAACTATTCATGCCTTATAAAACATAAGCATGAAATGAAAATTATTTGTTGTTGTTTATTTAATGTGAATGGTTCATATTGAACTTTTTTATAGCATAATGTAGTTAATTATATAAGTTAATTTTGTTAAAATATTGCTAAAAAATAAATTAATTACTGTTATTAAAAACACATTTTGGATTTCAATTGACTTCTGCTACTGTCCGTTCTTTGAAGTTTACAATAGCTTCAACTTTCACTGGATTTGGTTTAATTCCATCGGGTGTTACAATGTGACCTAAAAATTTTATCTCAATGACACAAAATTCACATTTTTCGGCGTTAATTCGTAAAACAAAATCTTTCAAACGTTGAAAAACAATTCGTATGTGCTCAATGTGTTGTTCGTATGATATTGAAGCGATGAAAATATCGTCGATGTATGCAAAAACAAAATTAAGTCCTCTCAGTACTTCATCGATGAATCGTTGAACTGTTTGTGCTGCGTTCCGTAATCCAAATGCCATTAAAACATATTCAAATAAACCGAACGGCGTGATTGCGGCTGTTTTTGGAATATCTTTTTCTTCGATTGAAATTTGGTGATATGCTTTACGTAGATCGATGAGTGAAAAAATTTTCTCACCATACAAATTTGCTGTAAAATCCTTTAAATGTGGCACTGGATATCTGTCTGGTTTA
The DNA here is from genome assembly GCA_029041755.1 of Resseliella maxima. NCBI lineage: Eukaryota > Metazoa > Arthropoda > Insecta > Diptera > Cecidomyiidae > Resseliella > Resseliella maxima. Next base: position 48,896 of record JAQOWM010000957.1, on the reverse strand, counting down.
GTCATTGCATTCAATCGCCTTTAATCCCCATACGGTCGCCAATCGCCATTCGATTTAGGTGCCATGTGAAGTGCTGAAGCATAATTCGATTTTGACGGACAACAAATTCCTAATCGAATCAATTCGTTGAACTCTTTTTTTGCATATTCATATTTTTGTGGATTTAGTCGACGTGCTTTTGTTGCTATCTGGTCCACTTGTTTCGATAAAATGCGTAACGTTCGCTTTTTCTTTGACCTGAAATTATCGTCGAGCAATTCCTCAGACAAAAGAAAACTAAGTTTCTTGTTAACGTCAATTGCTGTTTCCTGAGGGGCAAACGATTAAATTAGTTCATCTTTTGATGATATTGGGTGTATGCAAAGAAAATGTGGATTTTTTCGGTGAAAAGAAAATTTTATTTCATAACTAAATGAATGAGCACTTCAACCAATGTATTCTCCATCGTTAGCTAAGACTTCACGCCATCTTTCAGGAAGTTTGTGGATTCCGCGTTTAAAGAATTCCTTATCTTTTGAAGCTATCCAGTCAGCGACCCATTTTTGTATTTCTTCAAAGTTTTTAAAGCGTACATCGGCCAGGTCAATTTGCATCGATCGAAACAAACTGTAGTCCGAAGGGGCTAGGTCTGGAGAGTACGCGGGTTGATCAAGCTGATCCAAGTGTTCTTTCTTTTTTTAACGATCTTTGCACGATGTGGCTTGGCATTATCATCGTGAAAAAAAACTTTGTCTTGTTTAGTCGCTAATCGTGGATGTTTCACCTTCAATGCTTGCTCCATTTTGATCAATTGTTGGTCGTAGCACTTACCATCAACCGTTTGGCCAGGTTTCAGCAGCTCATAATACACGACACCTTCCTGATCCCACCAAATGCACAGCATAACCTTCTGGCAATGAATTTCTCGTTTTGACTGCGAAGGTACTGGTTGGCCTGGATCAACATACGCTGCTTTATTTTATTTATTTATTTGTCACCGCTAAAACTAGCTGAAAGATTACTTTACAATATTTACATGCATACATTAAAAATAAATCACTTATAATATTCTTAAACAATATCGAATAAATTATCTGACAGATTAAATAATTTCCTTTTAAAGTCATTACGATTGATTGAGTCAGTGAAAACAAATTTGATAAGATTTGCATATTTATATATTTGCGTTATTGGAGCATTAGTATTCATACTTAGATCAGAATTAAATATTCTAAAAAGTTCAGCATTTCTAAAATTACGAGGATTTGAATTTATATAAAAAAGACTTTTTACAAATGGGCAATGAATTTGATCAGTAATCAAATCGTACAAAAAAAGTAAGGCAAAATTAATTCTTCGACGGCTAAGTTTAGTCATATTTAATGCGTTAAGGCGATTATTATAGGATGAAATTTGATAATCATTCAATGCGTTTGGGTATTCACGAAGCGAGTACATTGTGAATTGTCTCTGTATACTTTCAATCATAATGGACTTTGATGATGGAATGTTTAACCACACAGTGCTGGCATATTCCAGATTCGATTGAACAAAGGCCGAATAGACCGCTTTAAGTGTTGACAGATCATCAATTTCTCTACAAAAGCGTTTAACAAAACCCAAGGCGGAGTATGCTTTAGAGATAACCAAATCCGAATGTGATTTAAAATTCAGTCTATTGTCAATGAGTATACCCAAGTCACGTTGTTCGAAGCAATTTGCAATTCGAGTATCACCATAAAAATACGAGGGTTGTGGGTGACCTCTACCACGATGCGGCGATAAAATTGAACATTTTTCGAGATTTAGATGCAGGTCGTTCGTGTCACACCAAATTCTAATGGAATCAATTGCAGATTGAAGTTGAAGAACATCAGAATGATGATTTATTATCTTCGCAATTCGAACGTCATCGGCAAACATCGACAGGAAGACCTCGTTTGAAATTTCAGATGGCAGGTCGTTGACGAACAGCAAGGAAAGTGTTGGACCGATGTGACTCCCTTGCGGAACACCCAAATTAACAGTGAAGTCATCAGACTCAACAATTCCAAGTTTCACAAACTGTTTACGTTTAGATAAATAAGACTGTATCCATTTGATTACATTGTTTGGGATTTGTATCGTCATTAGTTTGTTTAAGAGAATGATGTGATTCACTTTGTCGAATGCCTTGCTGAAATCAAGATATAGAACATCAACTCTGTTTGAGGAATTCATGCCATTGATGGAGTAATGCAAAAATTCCATCAAGTTGGTTGTTGTTGAGCGATGTTTCATAAAACCATGCTGACGAGAAGAAATTTTCCCAGAAATACGGCGAGTCAATTGAATATTCACGCAATGTTCGAAAAATTTGGCGATTGTGATCAATTTGGCAATACATCTATAATTTTTTATGTTCGATTTACTACCCTTCTTGAAAATGGGTCGAACACAATATCTTTTTCAGGTATCAGGAAAAATGCCCGTCTGCAATGATTCATTAAATATAAGAGTATCCCGTGTGGAAAAAAAGTGGCTAACTTTGACTTCAAGGTCAATCATTTATAGCCGAGTTGATTTGACTATTACTGGCTAAGTTGATTACAGTTGACTTTTTTTCATGGAAATTTTCAAATCTACTCAGCCGTCTAATTTGGGACGTTTTCATCTGACTACAAAATTGATTATAGTTGGCTAAAATCGTTTCATTTTGTATGAAACAGCCACATATAGTCAGCCAAAAAGGTCCCAAATTAGTCAGTCAAAATTTTTCGACACGGGTAAGCGGTTCATACAGTATTGAGGCACAGTTTTTTAGAACAAGAGGATGAATACCATCCTGGCCAGCGCTCGTATTCGTCTTGATTTTGAGGAGTTGATCAAAAACAAAATAATCATCCAAGAGTAGTGAATCATAATGCGCGCGGTTCGATATGTCTGTGAGCTGAGTATTGACAGCACTGACAGGTGGATTTGACTTTACGCTTGGGATTGTCGTAATAGATCCATTTTTCATCGCCAGTAACAATTTGACTCAAAAAACTACGTTTTTTGTGTTCAGCAAGGTGTTTTTTGCATGTTTCGATTCTTGCTCTGAGTTGATTTTCGTTCAAAATGTGGCACCCATTTTCCCAGCTTTCGAATTTTTCCCATTGCATGCAAATGTCTAGAAATAGTTGCTTGATCAACCTTCAACTCCATTGCAAGTTCTTTTTGCGTTTGACAAGGATTTTCATCCAATTAGTGCTTGCAAATCCGCATCTTCAATTTTTTTTGGAAGACCTGGTCGTTCTTTGTCTTCCAAGTCAAAATCACCAGTTTTGAATCTCGCAAACCATCGTTCACAAGTTTTTTGAGTTGAAGTCTTTGTTGTTTACACTTCAGCAAAATGACATATACTGAAATTTAAAGCGTAATGACACGAAAAAAAAGAAAATGGCCGCGGTGTGCGCCGATGCACACAACGCTAGTTACGCCATTTGTTATCTAAATCGACATTTCTTTTGCATACACCCAATAATGTGGTTTTCGTATCGATTATTCGTTTTCGTTTTAAATTAACCAATAAACCGTATTCACTCAAAAAATCAGCGCCAATAATTGAACTCGTAACATCGGCTACTGTAAAATTCCATGTAAATTCGCGTCGTAGTCCCAGACTGAGTTTTAACAACCGTTTTCCGTACGTTTCGACCGGTGTGCCATTTGCTGCGTAGCAATTTGCATGTTCATCATCGTGTTTCGTTTGTGTTTGTCGCCAGTTTTCTTTCATTCGTTGTGATGCCTTTAGTACGTTTTTATCGTCAATGAGAAAATCATGCTCTGTACAGGTATCGTGTATAAATAAACGTTTTGATGCTGGATGGAGTATCGACTGTGTATTTGTCGATACTCCGCACACTAGTTTTTTGAATATGCGCATGGTGAACGACATTTGGTTGCCTTATTGTTGAATTTTCTATGGTACCAGCATATATTGTCATCACTCTCTTTCTCACTCACACTCTTGTTGCTCGTTGACGATATGGTGTCGCATCACTTCGTGATTTTTGGTCATTCTGTGCATACACGTGTTTTGCCATCGTTTCGATTTGTTGTTGCAATGAATGCAATACTTTTTCAATTGGATTACCGCTACTCACACATGCTATCGCTGATTTTTCGGAAACTTCCCACATGCTGTCTGCCATTTTAGCTAAACTATCCAATCCATCGCTTGATGCCGCTAAAACTGATTTCGTTGTGTGTGGCAATCGTTTCAACCACAATTTTTTTATAAACTTATCATCAACAGTACCGCTAGCTAATGATTTTATTTTATGCAACGCTTGCGACGGTTTAATAGCACCAAGTGGCTCGCTTGAAATTATCTACTCAAATTTTTCCGTAGCTGATTCTAAAAAAATCGAGATTAAATCTGTTTTTCATTTTTTCATACTTGCCATTTTCGTATGGCGACGTGATCACATCTTTAATTCGTATTGCGACTGAGCTAGTTAACTGTGAAACCGTATGAAAATACTTTGTTTTTTCGGCGGTTATTTGTCTTGACGTGAACTGAGCTTCGATGAGGACAAACCATAGTTCTGGATCGTTTTCATAAAATGGTGTCAATTTTACCTCTGATACCGCATTAATCACTGTATTCGATGATTGACCATTCGGTTTTTAGCTGCTGAAATGTTGCTTCATTCAAGAAATAAAAAAAATTTGATTATTATTGAAATTGAATATTATATCGATTTTTATTTGTTTGAAATTTTGTTGCATAGAATCAATTGAAATCAATACAATGTTTTCATCGGTTGTTGTCACTAATACACATACAGATGACAAAACACAAACATCAATCCATATTTTTTCTTATGTGTGACATCATAAAAATAGCGCACAAAAGTAGTCTCGGATTACGAATTACGGATTTCAATTAAATAGCGCACAAAAGTAATCCCGAATTACTTTTGTGCATTATTTAATCCGTAATTGTATCCGTAATGCAGATTTTTAATTTGCAGAGATTACCGCTGGATGGATTTATCAGCTTAGATGGATTTATCGCTTAAATCCATCAGATAAATCGAATGCGTTGCGTTTCTTCATAGGTCACTTTGATTTTATTCCAAATATTTTTCGATGCGCTATAGCTCAGTTATTCGGTAGGAAAAACGTAAAAATAAATTGAATTTTTGACTATAATAAATCAAAATTCAAGACCCATTAACTAGAGGTGTCACTTGCCCAGGCTGGATCCATGGATTCTCAGGATTTGACCTGAATTCCAGATCTATATGTTAATTTGACTGTGAAGGTCCTGGTTGGCCTGGGTCTACATACGCTGCCTTACGTTTGGGGTTATAGTAATAGACCCATTTTTCTTCGCCAGTAACAATTTGACAAAAAAAACTATGTTTTTTGTTCTCAGTAAGATGTTTTTTGCACGCTTCGATTCGTGCTTTCAATTGATTTTCATTCAGTTGATGTGGCACCCAATTTCCAAGTTTTCGGATCTTTCCCATTGCATGTAAATGTCTAGAAATGTTTGCCCGGTCAACTTTCAACGCCATTGCAAGTTCTTGTTGCGTTTGATATGGATCTTCATCGAGTAATGCTTGCAATTCGGCTTCTTTCATCTTTTTTGGTCCACCTGGCCGTTCCTTGTCATCAGTGAAAAAATCACCACTTTTAAATCGTCGAAACCAGTATTCACAAGTTGAACTCGATGGAGCACGTTCCCCGTAAGCCTCACACAACTAATGATTCTCGCAAATTACGTTTTGTAGGAACAAAAGTTGACATTTTTTGAGCACAAAATATAGGTTGTTCTCACTTCGACAAAATGACACATACTGAATAGTCAAACAAATTGATTGGTTACAGTATGACCAGATGCGTTACAGTATAAGTTACGCCATCTGGTTGTCATTCTTTGAATTCTTGCACACACCCAATACAAATGTACAATTTTATTTATAAATTCAAAGTTACTCAATAATTATATCGATTCAGCAATTATTTAAATATATTAATTATTTCTGAACGGAGGAAATTCCGTATTTTAGAATTTATTTCGCCATTGACAGCGAAAAATTTTGAATATGTGAGAATGCGGAAAAAACTACGCTAAAAGAATCCCAACGAAATATATTCAGAAGTGCCAGCGAAAAAATTTCTTGCGAACTTATTGATAGGCGCCAATATTCCTGACATAATCTGAATCTTTTTCATAAGAACATCTAAACTTATTTCACATCTGATCAATTTTAGGATGAACATCACTTGAGCAATCTTCCTACGATTCTCCAAGGAAACCATTTGAAGTAGCAATTGAACTTCCTCAAAGCATATAGTAAAAACTGTTTCTGGATAGATTCAATTCGTCCTACTTGTCCCCAGTTGCAAGTGTTCCATACCTGAGAATTGGAATAACAAAACTAAAAAATAAAATTTTAATTTCTTGCAAAACGTTCGATCCATGTCAGTCTTGATTTAGCTTTGAAATTAGGTTTCTCGTCCAAAATTATACCAAGATCTTTAATTGTGTCAACTCTATCAATTGCGGAATCACCAACGGTATAATTAAAGTCAATAAAATTACCAAAGCGATGAAATATCATCCTTTTTTCCTTTTTTATATTCAATCTCAATTGATTCAATTCAAAAAATTTAACAATATTGTTCAAACTTTTTTGATGAATATAACAATTATCAATTCAATTTATGTATTTACAAATTCTCACATCATATGCAAATGAAAGAATAAGAGAATCATCACTGTAATACGGTAGATAAGCAACGAATAATATAAATAACGTTGCAGCAATGGGGTAACCGTGACTAGAGCTGCCCATTGAACTGAACTGTTCACGTTCGTTCGAGTTCGTTCGATGTTTTAAACGAGCACAAATGAACATGAACAGACATTTTTTTCTTTTGAACACTTCGAACCGAACATGAACCGATCATGAACAGCACTTTTCAACTTTTGAACAATTTGAACCGAGCACGGACGAATTCGGACCCAATGAAAGGTGTTCGAAATTTCAATTTTTATTTTATATAGTAAATATTATTAGCACAAATGAACAAAGAGATGAAGTTGGTGTTCATATTTTTCTGAATTTTACGCGCCAAATTAGAATATGATACTCTGATTTGGATAAACATGTTAAAAAATTGGTGTGCAACAACAAATCAACAACAATCATTGATAGACCATTAATGCCCTTCAGCGTCTGGTCTGTCTAGTAATGGTAGCCCTCTAACAATTCTTCTCCAGCATGCTCTGTCGAGAGCCATGTCTTGAGTTTCCCTATTTCAGTCATACCCTCTTTCATTCAGATCATTCTTCACCAAATCCAAATATCGTCTTCGTGATCTGCCTCTCCCTCTCGGTGCATTCAGTTCAGTATTCAAAATTAACTTTGGCAAAAGACACTCATTCATACGTTGTACATGACCAAACCATCTCAATCTTGACTTTCTTGCTACTTGCTATCTATCGAATCCACATTCAAATCCTCACGTATTTTCTCATTCCTGATTTTGTACTCCCATTGGTCCCTACGCGATACACCCGATATCATACGCAATACTTTCATATCAGCCACTTCTAACTCATGAATTAAATTGTTCGAATCGACCCAGATCTCGCTTCCATACTTGATAGTTGGTCTGACCCATGAATCATCAACTTTGTTTCCTTGCTTAACTCACGCTTATTAAAAACATGCGAACTAAGCAGTGCAACAACCTTGTTACGCTGGTTAAATTCCCTATCCACCTTACCATCCTCAGAGAAGATGCAGCCTAGATATTTGAATTGAGACACCTGTTCTGGCACACCACCATCCAATACACAATTGATCTGTTTCCCTATATGCATAACCTGTGTCTTTGAACTGCTAATGGTCATTCCGAAATTCGTACACGGAGTTTCTAAATTGCTAATGCTGTTTTGAAGTTCTTGTTCCGAACCACTAGGTCATCTGCGTATGCTAGAGCAGAAATAATATTTCCCCCCAAAACTACGTTACCCCTCAGCTTAGCTGACTTGATCAATTTGTCCATATAAATAATAAATAAAAGCGGTGAAATTGTACACCCCTGTCGGAGGCCATTTCGCACTTCAAACCATTCACTGAACTCTCCATCCACTTTCACCGCCGCTTCGCTACATCTGTACAAACTCTTAATTGCTCCCAGAAGAAAACCATTCACTCCGTATTCACTCAAAACTGACCACAAATTAGCTCTCGGTATACAATCATACGCCTTTTGTAAATCTACGAAACATACATACATGTCCTTGTTTCTCTCATGGAATTTCTCCATTAGTTTTCTCTTGCAAAAAATTTGATCTTGACATCCGCACATCGGTCTGAAACCCGCTTGGTTTTCATCCAAGAGCGATTCGACAATATCTCTGGTACGTTTTTCTAAAATTGCATTGTAAACTTTTCCGACAACGCTCAATAGAGAAATTCTACGGTAGTTGTTACAATCTCTTCTTATGGAGGGGTGAGATAACCGCTCCACCCCCTTCTTTCGGCACCACTGATGAATGCCAAGCCAGATTAAACAAACGATATAACCAACGAACGCCTACTGCTTCACTACAAATCAAATATTCATTCCTAATTTCACCTACCCCTGCTGCTTTGCCCCAGCTCAGTTTTCTAACTGCCAATTCTATCTTTCCTATACTTATTCTTTCCATTTGCACTTCATTCACTGTTTCAATCTCTATCTCATTCATTACTGTCACGTTTTCAACATTCAAAAGTTCCTGGAAATATTCTCTCCAACGCTTCAATACATTTTTTCTACCAATCACTAGCTCTCCTGCCTTATCTAAAACGGCTCCTTGCGCCTGTTTTTTACCACCATTACGAATATTCTTGACCCTCGACCAAAAAACTTTATTCCTCTTTTGCCCTGCTTCTTCTAAATCCCTTCCAAATTTTACCCACTCTCCCTCTTTCGCTTCTCTCACCGACTTCTTCACTATTCTAAGTTCTCCACTGTCCAACTTTGCATCCAGCGTATCCATCGTACTCTCTTCTCTTTCACTGGCTCCTGCACTTCATCATTCCACCAATCAGTCTTCTTTTTACCATTCTTACTTACATGCATTCCACAATATTCTTTTGCTGCACTCAACATTGCACTCTTAAAACTATTCCATTCATTATTGATATCAGACACCTCACTCATTTCGACTTGCACAAATTTTTCCTCTAACCTAGCCACAAACGCATTCACCACATTCTCAATCTTCAATTCATTAACTTTCACTCTATTGGTTGGCTTCTGCTTTTTACTCGCTACTCCTTTGGGAATACGCAGTTTGCTTGCAACTAAGCAATGATCAGAATCCAAACCAAAACTTCTATATACACGCGTATCAATAACTGTTTTACGCAGACTATCCTCCACAATCACGTAGTTGAGAAGAGATTTCTGATTCTGGCCAGGGTTATCCCATGAAAACATATGGATATTCTTGTGTTTAAAAAATGAATTTGTGATTACAATAATCTCTTTCCGTTACCATTTGCTTCCATATCTACTCCAAAATGATCTAAAATGTTTGCAAAATTCTGATTATCTCTACCTACTCTAGCATTGAAATCCCCTAGCAAAATCACGTTTTCATTTCGCTTACGATAAACAATATCATTCAAGTCACCATAAAAATCATTCATCTTTTCTGCATTTGCACCTTTACACGGAGAATACACACACACGAAACGATACACTGCACCGTCTAACTTGATTGAAATCCACATCATTCTCTCACTCACAAATCTGTGACACACAATCGACTGATCCAATCTGTTATGAATCAAAAATCACACGCCCCAATTTGCTCTACCAGACTTAACTCCTGACAAATACAAGCGATGATTCCCCAACGATTCTTTTACGTGCCCTTTAACACGCACGTCGCTGACAGCTAAAATGTCTAAACCGAAACTATTTAAAATTGGTGTGCGTTATTTTATATTTATTTTCATATGAAATTCCATATAGAAAGCTCTGAAATTCAGGCCAAATCCTGAAAATCCATGGATCAGCCTAGGCAAGCGACACCTCTAGTTAATAGGTCTTGAGTTTTCCGATCGGAAAAGCATGAAAAATCGATCGATAAATATTTTTTCCATTTGATATGCAGTTTTCATTTTTTGGGTCTCAAATTCAAATGTTGATATATATGCAGAGATTTGAATCAGATTTGTGCCGTTTCTCTGCACATTTTGTTGTAGTGATCAAAGCATTCTTAGTAAAAATATTATATATTATATTAATATCTAACACATTTTGTGTTGTTTTATATAGAAAATGCTGCGCTGCAAAACTGTGTAATAAAACTGCACGTCACCCGTCTGTGTGCATGTTAAATTAAGATAAACATTCATTAAATGAGAATGAAGGTGCGCGGTCATAATTTCTCCGGTCATAATTCCTCCCATACAAAATCGACGGATAAATTATGACCGAATCAATGGTGAAATTCTGACCGTTTTCAAAACGGTCATAATTCCTCCGGCACAATTTTATTTTCACGGAGAAATTATGACCGAATCAATGGAGAAATTATGACCGGCAGCCAGAATGAAATATTTCCTTGCTAAAAATCATTAAAAATTGAAATTGTTCTAATCAAATAATTGAAATGTTTGAAAAGAAAACAATTTCATTTGATTTTAATTTTGATTACGGTTGTTTTGACAGTCAAAAAATGTGCTAAGAAATAAATGTTCTTCTACTGCAGTGAGTGTGAAATGAACGTCAAAAAACAGTAAATGGCGAAATAACATAAAAATGAAAGAAAAAAAATTGGGTAATGGAAACATCGCATCAAATCGAACGAACATGAACCGAAGTGGAACAGGTGAAACAAAATCGAACCTCAAATTGAACAAACACGAGCAGTCTTTTTTTCTTTTTGAACATATTGAACCGAACATAAACGAACAAAAATATGAAATTGTGAAAATTTTCAAATTTTTCGAACATGAACCGTTCGAGTTCGGTTCAGTGCGCAGCTCTAACCCTGACCAATACGCGATGATACTACAATTGGATTTGATTTAAATTATATAAGATGAAATCCAACCTAAAGGTTGTGAGTTTAGACACATAACATTCAATTTGTGTATCAAAAGATCAACATTTACTAGTCAAATGCTTCAGCAACAACAATATAAATTGCATGAATTTGATTATGAGGTCGTAACTCACTCAAGGTTTGAGAAGAAAATCCTACCAAATTTGTAATGGTTGATAAAAACCTTATAAAACAATGTTGACTTGAACTTAACTTGGCCGAACCAAGCGACTCATCAAGTAATATAGAAATTGGTTTAATTAAAGAATTTATACTTCTTTTAATAAAAATATTAAGTAAATCATCAGGGCCAGAAACCAAATTATTCGGCAGTTCTAGAAATTGTTGAAAAATAACATTATCATCAATAACAACTTTTGGAATATTTTGACACATATTTTCTACTTCTTTAAAACTGCCAAAATTGCAAAAGTCAGACAAACTCAAATCATGTTGAGTATATGCAGATGCGAAAAGTTCATATAAAGGGTGATCCAACAAGAGGTACTTTTTTAAAATTGAAAAAAAAAAACACAAAAAATTCAAATGAATCGAAAAATCTTTATTGGTCGTTTAAAGAACCATTCTTGACATTTATTTTTTGAAAATAATAGTTTTCAAATGTTAGCTCGTCCATTCGGAGGTTCCAGTTTTCGATGACGCGCCCAAGCATTTCGACCGGTATGGTACGAATAACGCGAGGTGGCCAATTGACGGGTCTGAAAAGTGAAATCAATTGTTCATCGAAGTTTTGACGCAATAAAACCATCGTATCAGCGGCTGTGTGCGGTTTAGCGCCGTCTTATTGGAACCAAACGTCGTGGAGCCCATTGGCTTCATTTTCAGGCATTAAATAATCCGTTATCATGGCGCGATAACGAGCCCCATTCACGGTTACATTGATGCCGGCCTCATTTTTGAAGAAATATGGACCGATGATCCCACCAGCCCATAAACCACACCAAACGGTTGTTTTTTGTGGATGAATCGGTAGTTCTTGAATCTCTTCAGGTTGTTCTTCACCCCATATACGGAAATTCTGTTTATTGACGTAGCCATTCAGCCAGTAATGGGCCTCATCACTGAACAAAATTTTGGTCGAAAAAAACGGATCTTCAGCGAGCTTTTCGAGAGCCCATTTGCTGAAACGATGACGTTTTGGAATGTCAGCTGGCTTTATTGCTTGCACGAGTTGAATTTTGTAGGCCTTCAAGCCAAGATCCTTCCGTAAAATTTGCCAGGTGGTTCCATATGATAGGCCAATTTGTTGAGCACGGTGTCGAATTGATTCTCGACGGTCTTCACCAACACTTTCAGCTACTGCCGCTATATTTTCTTCACTACGCGCTGGGCGTGGTCTATTTGGTCGATGATCATCCAATAATGAATATTGGGTCTCTAATTTATTGATGGTATTGCGAATAGTGCGTTCAGTAGGTCGATTATTTATGCCATAAGTTGGCCGAAGTGCACGAAAAACATTTTTCACAGAACGCGCATTTTCGTAATATGATTGAACGATTTGTAAACGTTGCTCGGGCAAGTCTTTACATGATGAAATTTCAATGAATACTGAATAAAATAAACATGGTGATTTGACAGTAGTCACGCGTGACATGTCAAAGAAACCCTATTGAAAAAAGTACCTCTTGTTGGATCACCCTTTAAAAATATAGTCATCATCCAAAGCATACTTGGGCAAGGGGGGTTGTATTTGGGTTTTACCTCCCCCCTGAAATTCTCCGAGAGGGCCCCCCTCGAATTATTGAAATCAATTGTCTTTGATTTTGCGATTTTGGAAAGCAAAACCCTAAGTTAAGTTAGCTCTTTGATTAAGCGAAAATCCGAATTTTGAGAAAACTATTTATTCCAAATTGCTAGGGTTTTGCTTTCCAAACTCGACGACCTTTTCTTCAGGTAACGATTTTAGTTAAATTCAAAGTTAAGATATGTAACGCTTTTACTCACTTTTGTGGATAAATTGATCGCATTCTCACCCATTTCTACCGTCGGAATAGGACTAAAATCAGTTGATTTGTAATAAAGGTCCGTGTAATGGTGTGCCACATTCAATTTTCACTGTTTATTAAAAATATTAAAAAAATATCATTGGATCCTAATGAAACTGATAAAAACAAAAATCAAATTTCGTATGTTCATTGAGCTTGTGAAACATTTTAACTAATTGATATTTGATTGAAATATTATTATGTTGAAAGATTAAAATAAGAATCTGAATTCAGTGTACCGAAAATTCCGATTCGAAACAGTAACATTCGAAATAGGATTTTTGACATTTCAACACATAAATACATTCACGAATTTCAAACAAGGAATATGCAATCGTATGCAGTTCAAATCACCATCGTCATACAGTTTGAGATCAAATTCCCAATACAATGGAGCGCCGCTTCGTTGAATATGATCATAGTGTTGGTATTGTTAGCATTGTTGTTCGCCTGCTTCGAAAATTGTTTGTTTGTGATTTTTAAACAAATATGCATATTGACATCGCATCGATTTCTTGCTGAATATCATCATAACGACAAAATCAGAAGTAGCTGTGATTTCAAAGAAGTAAGTTGATATCGTATCCACCATTTTGATTGTGTTTAATTTTTTTTGTTCAACATTTTCCCGTAATATTCATGATTGTTATCCATTATTTTGCTTTTTATTTTGGTTTAATTCACATATGCATAGATTGTTTTTCTTGTAACATTTTTTTCTTCATTTTTTTCCGTGAATAGATTGGCGATAATCATTTATTTGTTTTAAAGTGGGGAAAAGGAAAAAAGATGATACATGTGCTAGTGAGCCAAGTGAAAAAATTGACAAAGTGAAAAAAGAAGATCAACCCGAAATACGGAGCATTAAATTCTAGGGGAATGGAACTATTTGCGAATGAACATTTTTTCATATATTTGTATATACAATTCAGTGGAAAGGTTTGAAATTCGTTTCACAGTGAAATATTCGCAGAAAATTCGCAAATTTTGTCAATATATAATATAAGATACACAAAGCAGGAACAAATTACAAAAACAACAACAACAATGTGTGTATGCATCAATGAAGAATGAAAAGAGAATGAAGGATGTGACAAGAGCACAGTATTCTTGAGTTACGATCTGAGTAATTATTCGTATTAATACGTAGATTATTCGCAAATTGGATGGATATTTGATTGATTCGATGCATCAGTAATAATTCGAAAAGAAATGTTGTATTTGTTCGAGTTCAAAACCCCTAGATTAAATTATTGTTAAACTCAATTTTACAATTGATATCATCAATATTTTTCAAATTTGTTTCTGAAATTGAATGGAACACAAAAAACACAAATCATATTTAAATACAAAAATATCTCACTATATTGGGAGTTTGACAAGTCATAATGTGTCAAGAGTAATGTATGTGTATTTTATTTTAGTAAGACAATATTGAATGTGATTTGATGGAATTTTTCGGGATTTTTTTTGTACTGGAATGGATTGCTCTTTCTAGTACTTTTCCCCTTGATATACTGAGAAAGTGACGAACATTTTGTATGATCGTAGTTTGTTAATAACGCAAATAGTAGTACTCGCGTCGCATTTGCTACTGTTTAAAGTAAATAATGCATTAGATGAAAACAGTTTCGCGTCTTTTCAACAAGAAGGTAATGCGGTAATAGCGAATTGTTTTAGAGCTGTCCTGAGCCAAATGGACAAATACAAAAAGATCATTAACAATTTTGAAAATGTGAATTTAATGCCGCAAAAATATCGAGGCATCGTCGAAGTCGAAAAGGCAGAAGATTTTCAATGGCCAAATTTTATCCAAAAGATTTGAGTATTTTTTCCAACAATATACGACAAACGTGAAGACAAACTTAAAAACTGATTGTGAAACGCGTTTAAAATATTTTTTCCGAATGAAGTGCTATCTGTGCTCGATTTGATCGTTTGGTCAAATTCAACGGCAGATAGAGGAATTTTTCATCATCAATGTTCACATTGTCAATGAATGGAATGCATTCAACAAAGATCCTGTTACAAATCGAATGCCAATTATACCGCGACCGCCAAAAGTGAATAGTTTCACTATTATTCCATTGTGCAATTATCAGTTGAAAAACATACGAATCGATCACGAAGCCATTATGAACTGACGAAATCATTTGAGCTTTTGGTATCAGCAATACCAAAATCATACATCAAAAAAATCCGAAAACGGGAAAAGAGAATATGTTCAGTGAATCCTACTACAGACAACATAAAATGGAGCTGTGGGGAATGATTTTCAACATCGATAAAATCAAGCAGATTTGCAAGAAGAAACAGTTTCATGGCCAAATCCTCACGAATAGCGTTTAGGTATCGGTTTTGTATGATTTGCCAAAGAAACAAACTAAGGAAATACAAGATCACCTTGAAAAGGTGAACACAAATTTAAACATCTTATCGCCATCGATCCGGGCATGAAAACGTAGTTGGCCGCAGTACGACAGACATTCATGATCGTCTTTGGAATAATATTCTTCACAAAAATCAAGGAAGTAAGTGAACATTGAAATACTTTGATTCAAAACGATTCTTTGAAACGTCAACACACCATTAAAACGCAATTGGAATTTTCTATACTTTTTTTTTCATTTCAGGAGAACATCACAATACCCAATCATCGATATCATTGGGGAGCCGAGCAGAGTATATGTGATCGCAAGACTGAAGGTATGACCAAAGACTTCACAGAAATCGAACAGCGTGCATTTCATTCCAGTCCAATTCGCATTCCATCACCACATGGCTCAACATGCAGACCATATCTTGTGATTCGCATAAAATTGATAAGACAAGGAATGGCAGTTTATGCCACACGCAAATATGCACAACTTGATGTCGATCATTACATCGAGTCAAATCGAGAAAGCGACAACACAGCAAAGATGCTTACCAAGAATGAGCCGTCGCTGGTATTTATTGGAGCATCTGAATTCGCTGCCAATTCGCTCATTGGCATCAAAAAACGCAAGAGATGCCCAGGCATGCGAAAGCTCTGACCAAATCCTGCAGCAGGTTTGCAATCAAAGATCACAACAAAGAAGAGCAAACGTGAGTTGCAACGTGATCGGAAAGAAGAAACAGCAAAACGATCCAAAAAAGAGAGCGATAAAAATCGAATATGTTCATACTGTTTATATCAGTGTGTACCAAGGTCGATGGTTACATCGGTTGTTCAATCTAGCGTGGAATTCATCAGTTGTTCCGAAGGAATGGGGGGGGGGGGGTGTGCAGTTATCTCACCACTCCATATGAAGGGTAGCAACAGAGATTGTAACAACTATCGTGGAATTTCTCTATTGAGTGTTGTCGGAAAAGTTTACAGTGCAATTTTAGAAAAGCGTACCAGAGCTATTGTCGAATCGCTCTTGGATGAAAACCAATCAGGCTTTAGACCGATGCGCGGATGTCAAGATCAAATTTTTTGCATGAGACAAATAATAGAGAAGTTCCATGAAAGAAACAAGGAAATGTATGTATGTTTTGTCGATTTACAAAAAGCGTATAATTGTATACTGAGAGCCAATTTGTGGTCAGTTTTGAGTGAATACGGAGTGAATGGTTTTCTTCTGGGGGCAATTAAGAGTTTGTATAAATGCTGTGAAGCCGCTGTGAGAGTGGATGGCGAATTGAGTGAATGGTTTGAAGTGCGAAATGGTCTCCGACAGGGCTGTACAATTTCACCGCTTTTATTCATAATTTATATGGATAAATTGATTAAGTCAGCTAATTTGAGGGGTAACGTAGTTTTGGGGGGAAATATTATCTCTGCCCTTGCATATGCAGATGATCTAGTATTGTTTGGCGGCTCAGAACAGAAGCTACAAAACAGTATTAGCGATTCAGAAGCGGCCTGTACGAAATTTGGAATGACCATTAGCAGTTCAAAAACACAAGTTATGCATATTGGGAAAAATCGGAAGCAAGTGAATTGTCTGTTAAATGGGAGTGTGCTTGAGCAGGTGTCTCAATTCAAGTATTTAGGCTGCATCTTCTCTGAAGACGGCAAGCTGGATAAGGAATTTGAACATCGCAGAGTGAATGGTAATAAAGTTGTGGCTCAACTTAGATCACATGTTTTTAATAAGTGAGAGTTGAGTAAAGAAACGAAGTTGATGATTCATGGGTCAATCTTCAGACCAACTATCACTATGGTAGCGAGAGCTGGGTCGACTCAAACCATTTAATTCATGGTTTGGAAGTGGCTGATATGAATGTTTTGCGTATGATTTCGGGAGTGTCGCGTAGGGACCAATGGGAGAATAGAATTAGAAATGAGAAAGTGCGTGAGGATTTAAATGTGGATTCGGTTGATGAGGTAGCAAGAAAGTCGAGATTAAGATGGTTTGGGCATGTAGAGTGCATGAGTGAGTATCGTTTACCAAAGTTAATTTTGAATGCGGAAGTGAATGCACCGAGAGGTAGAGGTAGACCGCAGAGGCGATATTTGGATTCGGTTAAGAACGATTTGAGCGAAAGAAGGTATGATTGGAATGGGGAAACTCAAGACCTGGCTCTCGATAGGGTTTGCTGGAGAAGAATTGTTAAGGGGCTGCCATTACAAAATAGACCAGACGCTGAAGGGCAATAATGGTCTTTAAATGATTGTTGTTGTTGTTGTACCAAAAGGCGAGCGACTACCTACACAACCAAAGAAACGTCAAAAGTACTGAATTTAACCAAAAAAATATCGATGCATACCAATTGATAGATTTGAATGTTCAAATATTCACACCAATACACACCATTCATACTAATGCAAATTTTATTCATAATACGTATAAGGAGAACCCAATACCATGCGTGAAAATACAAACTAGTTGATACTGAATCGGTACATTTTCGGTAAGAGTCAGTACTTTTGACGTTTCTTTGGTTGTATTGGTAGTAATTCGCCCCTTGGTGTGTACAAATGTTTTGATTTTTCTTTCTGATTATCATTTCAGGGCTGTGTGCACTTTATGGAATATCAGTGCCTGAAAGGTTGCACACCCAGAGGAATTTGACAGTCAATATTCCAACATTTGATTTCAAATGTCATATTTCCAACGAACGTTGTAATATTTACAACCATGGTTGGAATTCTATCATCACAGATTTGTTTACACTAATACCGATCCGCTTGAGCGCGCAGTTGGAATGTTACACTTACAACCAAATGCGCAACTGCGTTGGTATTAGTGCAAACAAATCTGTGATGATAGAATTCCAACCATGGTTGTAAATATTACAACGTTCGTTGGAAATATGACATTTGAAATCAAATGTTGGAATATTGACTGTCAAATTCCTCTGGGTGCAGAGACCACAGCCGCAACACAGACCTCCTATGCTCAGACTATTTAATGAGCGCAGAAGATAATGATGCTAACAATTCTGAGAAAAACCATAGCATAGTATTAAGAAACCAAAAAGAAAAAAAAAACAATTTAACAATTAAGTTAAACCCAGCTAGGTTTGATTATGTGGCTTTGCAAATGTACAGTTTAGTACGTACAACTAAGTATTTACAACGCTGTTGATTGGTGTTATTAATTTGTGTGTTGTACACAGAATTTTTTTGGATGGCATTCATTCAAAGTAGAAATGAGTGAAAATACGATCAATTTACCTTTTTAGCTTCCATTTGACAATTATTGTAGCACATATTCAAAAAACTAATGTAATTTTTTTTTCAATTTTCTTTCGTTTCATGCACTTGGACTACGCTTGGAATTCTCTCTTTTGTGACGGTGGATCTTCGGTTCAACGAAAAAATCAACCTTCGACATATGCCTGAATCTGACATATTTTCGTTACTAAATGTTTGCTAGAAGTGCACTTTTGAAATACTAATTTTATTCTGACGTTTTGACACATTAGAATTAACTTTTATTACACGATGAGTAGATGAATTAGTTTACTATGCTTTTGTTCAAATGGTTTTAGAAAATATTTTGGATACCAATTTGAAAAATCAGCTGACAATTCACAAAACTCCTTCTTCAATTTTGAAACTTTGAAATATATAAATTTGTTTTCCTTGGCATGTGTTATTGATGATAGCATGTCATCTCGTCACCGTCATACCAAATCTTTTAGTACATAAAAGGCTAGAAAGTGGTTGCAACAATTTAGATTATGGACGGATTTTATAGTTATTTGCTGCGATTGGGAATTCAGGAAGAGCGAAAATATTGAATCGGTTTAAAATGGACTCAATTTTGTTTTCATGAATATAATAGAATGGTAGCCATATTACCGCACTGTGATACTATGCCTATCTAAACAATATATTGGCAGTATAAATGATGTTATGGGTTCTGCTTACTACCAATTTTACCGATTTATTACTTACGCGTTCACGATTTTTATTTCTCTACTAGCCGGCCTCCGCTTTGCTCGTAACAAATTATATCATTATTTCAATGTATTGTATGTATTATAATAAATATGGATAGAATTGTGCAAAAAAATTGTGTAATTGCGATAGATATTCTTTATATAGTAAATTTCAAAGCCAGTCTTTTTAAATGTTTAAAACTTTTATATTCAGATTTAAGATAGTTTAATTCATCCAATACATTTTCAAAAGTATTTAAAACTTCTTTTCTTTTATGGAAACATTCTATTGTTTTTCTTATATATTTTTGATTTTCAGTCCTTTTTCTGAAATATTTTCTTTTTATTTTTGGCCTAAAAATAATATATATTTAAATAATATATACACTGGCAAAAATAATTTTAGCCGCACATTTTTCAAAAAAAAACACCTTAAATGAAAATATTTCGTTTTGATTTTTTCACAGAATTTTTATTGACTTATTACCATTTATCGCAGAAATATTCATGAAATGTTTCTTTGATTTTTTCAAATTTTTTTAACTTTTTCGATTTTTTGTGTACAAAAAAGCGAAAAATAATTTTAGCCGCACCCACTGTTTTTGATCAAAAATCACATTCTTGTTAAAAAACCTTTATCAATATTTGGCATCATGTAATGCGATCATTCGACGCGGATACAGTGATTCGATTCTGGCTTGTGGGATGTTTTGCCAAGCCGCCTCGATGGCCTCCTTCAATTCGTCTTTGTTGTTGAATTGTCGACCTTCTTTGTACACTTCTCGAGCTAAAATTGAGCAGACGTTCTCAATGATATTCATATCTGGTGATTTGGATGGCCAATTGTAAAAAATATTGATTCCACGCTGTTCAAAACCGGCCAAAGTTGACCTAACCACGTGGATTGGTGCGTATCTTGTTGAAATTTCCAGCCTAAATCAGCGCATTCATAGCCATATGCTGGGAAATGAGGGCCAACCATCTCTTGGTACTGTATCGCGTTCATTCTGGTTGAAATGAACGACAGCGGCATCTTTTTCAAGTAGCCAATAGGCACCCCATACCATCACAGAACCACCGCCAGATTGGCGCTTACTGAAAATCTTTTCTTCGGTGCGTAAATCGTGTCAATAATAGGCAAAGCCATCTGGACCATCAAGATTGAACTTCTTTTCATCCGAAAAAATTACTTTGCGCCATTGCTTTCTCCAGCGGATATGATCCAGAGCGAATTTCTTACGACCTTCAATATTGGCTGGTGACAACATTGGTTTACACATTATTTTTTTGTATTTCAACCATTTGGAACTACTTAAAATTTGTCTAACACGTTGGACACCAACTAATAAGTTGTTTTCAACCTTCAACAGCCGGGCTGACTTCGAAAACTGTTGGCTGCACTTCGAACGCCGATTTTGCGCCGCTGAAACGGTTGGTGGACGGCCGGTGTGTGTTTTTGCCATAGATTTCACGATTTTTGAGGAAATGTCGCACAACTTGTTCACTTCGACTCACTTCTTTCGCAATCTGACGGTTTGACATCGATGTGTGATCTTTTAATGTTGAAATTTTTGCTTTTTCAGCTTCGTTCAATCTTTTTCCGTGTCCCATGGTTAAGCGATTGAATATTTGATGACAACTGCGTCATACTCATTATGAAATCGCATCAATAGACTTGAGAAGGTGAAAAATCGAAAAAGTTAAAAAAATTTGAAAAAATCAAAGAAACATTTCATGAATATTTCTGCGATAAATGTGTAATAAATCAATAAAAATTCTGTGAAAAAATCAAAACGAAATATTTTCATTTAATGTGTTTTTTTTCGAAAAATGTGTTTGCGGCTAAAATTTTTTTTTGCCAGTGTAGATTTCTATTAAAAGAAACTATTTTTCGATGCGGATGTTTTCCAACTTTAATCTACCATCAATAAACTAAAAAATTGGTGTAATTTGAATGATTTACATCTAAATCTTGATAAGTGCTCAATTTTATCGATTCACCGTGGAAAAACCCAATCTAAACCATTCTACTCTTACGGTGATTACTATTTTACAAATTCTACAAAACAACGGGACTTGGGTGTGTTGATCGATGATAGACTAAATTTTAAGACTCACATCGATTTGATTAGCTCTAAAGCAAGCTCTGCACTGGGTTTGGTGAAACGTTTTGCAAGTGACATAGATGATCAAACCACACGGAAGGCAATCTATTCAGCATTTGTTCAACCAAATCTTGATTACCCCAGCACTGTATGGCTGAACATCTCCTCAACCAAATCTGATTTGATAGAAAGAAACTATGTATGTTGAAGTATTTTCAGTAGAAGAATCTTGAACCTTGTTTAGGTTCCGACAACAACAATCATTTATAGACCATTAATGCCATACAGCTCACGTATTTTCTCATTTCGAAAAACTTTCATATCAGCCACTTCCGAATCATCTAATTCATTAGATTGTTCGAATCGACCCAGCTCTCGCTTCCATACGTGATAGTTGGTCTGAAGATTGACCCATGAATCATCTTTGTCGCTTTACTCAGTTCGCGCTTATTAAAAACTTGCGATCCAAGCTGTATGATGCTGAATAATAATGTTTTATACCTTTTATTATAAAAACATTCTATTTTTGAGCGTTTAAGAAATAGAAATTGTTTTTAAAAAAAGAAATTGTTTTTCTTCGTTTTGCGTTTTACGTGAATGTTGATAATCAGAAATCAAATTTACCCCCTTTTCTATACTGTCGTCAACTACCCCCATTGGTTCAAAAGCATGAAAAACTAAAAACTAGCAAAACTATAGTTTAATATAGTAGAGTATCGAGACTGTATAATTCGTTATATTATGTTCTAAATATCCATACAAATAACGCATATAAAGTATAAAGTTTTTTGTGTGTTTATCATATGTAATTTTAAACGTCATTTTTGTATACCTCGAGGTCGATTTAGTTATAAAAACTCCTATCATGTAAGCGATTTCAGTGTAAAATAAGATCTTAGGGGCCATTTCAGGGTTTTAAATTAGAATTTTTAATTTTCAAGTATCTATTCTCAATCTAATGATAATCTAGTGATAAAAATAATTCATATTTTTACTAGATTAGATTATGGAAATATAGATAAATAGATAAAAGTTGAGTTCAAAATCAAAATCTTTTATCTTGAGGTTTTCATAATGTAGAAATAAGGGGTCCTTAAATGTGTTAGTAGAACATGAGTTCAACTCAAGTTATTTCCTTTGGGTCAACCATTATATTGATCATAGAATTTCAACATTTGTTTTCATAAAAGCTATCAATTTTGCTTAACTGTGCTGCTACCGGCAATTTCCTCGTAGGACGCTTGAGTGACAAAATTTATTTAATTTATTGAAAAAAATTTGAATGATGATTCAGATGCTACCGAAAAATCATCATTCATTTGCTACACACAATAAAAATCAAGGGGAGAGACACCAACGCTAATTTTACTAGTTTTTCTATTGAATCACTAGTTTCTCCTATTTCTACTATTTTTTTCTAATACTGCTAGTTTTCCCTTGTATTTTTGCTAATATAGTTGAATACTAGATCAACTGACATTTGACAAGTTCCCGATAGGGAACTGACAGGTCAAGTATGATTTTATACGTTTAGTATAAATAGAATTTTGCGATGAAAACAATTGAAAATATATTATGCTTCGATTTCTTGAATAATTTCTGATGCAAAAATTGCTTGCGTTATTTTCAATTAGTCAGTGCTTTCAAAAATTCTTGATAACTTCGGAAAATTTGGTGATAAAGCAAATCATAATAAACACGTATTATTTGCTAATTTCTCTAGTTTTTGCTAGTTTCCACTAATTTTTGTATGGACTTGCATATATTAGCTAATGGTGTCTTTCCCCAAGATAAAAATCGAATAATAAAAAAATCCAATAATAAACAAACAAGTCGAATGAATGCTAGGGGCTTACTACTGAAATATATCATGCGAATCTTTGCGCATCAAATACGAGTCAAACGTATCATTGCAAATTATTGCGTATCATCGCATATCTTGGGTGTCAGTGCTGTTTGAATACATATCCCTGTGTGTCTGATGCAAATCAATCTTATCTCAAACCATAACAACTAAGCAATGACGATTTTCTCTTTCTTTTTACACATTATTTTAAAGGCAATCAAAAAAAAAAAAAAAAAATTTCAATACAATTTACTCATTCCTTTTTTTCTATAGTCGAAAGAAAACATTTCCACCAAAATTGAATAATTATATTTTATAAAAAAAAACTTATTATAATTAAGTTTCAACTCAAAATAAGAAATCTGAAATTTCTTCTCATTGATATTTTTTTACTATTGGGGGTATAAATATATAATGTCGCATTCGTATCTAACTTCATATCTATCATGGATGTCATTTTTTTGATATTGACAGCTATTGCATCTTAAAGAGCGTCAAAAAATCTATTAAAAGCCATCTGTCACAGTGAACACAAGTTTACATACAACACTTTTTTATTACGGTGAAAATGTCAACTTTCGTGGTATCAAAACAGCATTTGCGGGAAGTGTTAATTTACATTTTCAATTTGAAGAAAAACGCATCTGAAGCACATTGTTTACTCACTGAAGCTTATCCTGACTATGCTGTAGATGTTAGAATGTGTCAGCGTTGGTTTACACGCTTCAGAGATGGTGATTTTGATGTCGAAGACAAGGAGCGTGCCGGAAGAGAAAAAAAGTTCGAAGATGAACAATTGGAGGCATTACTCAATGAGGATCCATGTCAAACGCAAGAAGAACGTGCAAAATCATAGAGAGTCACTCAACCAGCAATTTCCATACGTTTGAAAGAAGCGGGATTCATTCAAAAGCATGGGAATTGGGTACCACATGAACTGAAGCCAAGAGACGTGGAAAGACGATTTTTCAGTTGTGAGCAGCTGCTCCAACGGCAAAAAAGGAAGGGTTTTTTGCATCGGATTGTTACTGGCGATGAAAAGTGGATCCATTACGATAACCCTAAGCAAAAAACAGCATATGTGAACAGCGTGGCAAACGAGCACCACCGACATCGAAGCAAGATATCCACGGATTCAAGGTAATGCTCTGTATTTAGTGGGATCAGAAGGGTGTGGTATATTATGAATTGTTGAATCCAAATGAAACAGTCACTGGGGATCTCTACCGAAAGCAACTGATGCGTTTGAGCCGAGCATTGCGTGAAAAGCGGCCAGAATATGAGCAAAGGCATGAAAAAGTGATTCTTCAACATGACAATGCTCGGCCACATGTTGCAAAGGTTGTCAAAACATACTTGGAAACACTCAAGTGGGATGTGCTACCCCACCCGCCGTATAGTCCAGACATAGCCCCTTCTGATTACCATTTGCTCCGATCAATGCAGAATCACCTGGCTGATACACGCTTCACTTCTTCTGAGGAAGTCAAAAATTGGGTCGATTTATTCATTGCCTCAATAGATGAGGATTTCTTCCGATGTAGAATTAGTATGCTACCAGAAAGATGGGAAAAAGTCATAGCTTCTGATGGCCAATACTTTGATTAATGTATTCATTCAATTTGTTTTTCAAATAAATGGTTCTATAAAGCAAAAAATGCGACATTATATATTTATACCTCCAATAGGTATTATTATTTGTTATTTTATTTCTTCTTTGAACATTTCACATTGCAACATACAAAAAAAATTGTATATTTTAAGACGAATGTCGTCTAAATTTTGGATTTACACACAAATTCGTCTTTTTTCAACACGAATCGTCTTAAATTTGATTAAAACATTATATTAGAAGATAACATCTGAAGAAATAAACAATACTGGCGCTCAACCGCTTACTTACTCGTACATTCATTGTTGTTCTTTAGTTTCTTCTTATATTTATGTACGCGTGCGAATATAAAGAGAATTCAGTAAGGAATAATAACAATAAATGTGCGAGTGAAGTAGCCAGTGGTTACGCTGTATTTAACGAATAAGTGAGAGCGGTATGACACACAAACGACAAATGTGTTTGATTCATGTCGTTGCATCTATTGTTTGTTGCATCTATTTTGCACTTATTCGTTGAATATAGTATAACCACTGGCCAAATCACTCGCACATTTATTGTTATTGTTCCTTACTATGTTTCTGTATATTCGCACGAGTACATAAATATAAGAAGAAACTAAAGAACAACAATGCATGTATGAATAAGTGAGCGGTTGAGCGTCTGTGTTGTTTATTTCTTCAGATGATATCTTCTATATAATGTTTTAAATAAATTTTAGACGATACGTATCGAAAAAAGACGAATTTGTGTCTAAATCCAAAATTTGGACGACATATCGTCTAAAAATATACAATTTATTTTTTGTGTGAACTAATTTTGTTATTTGCTGTTTAGAATAATAGATCAAAACTGAACAACTGACAAGATTCGTTTAAAATTTGGGATATAAATCACGTATCGGTGCGAATCATTGCGAATTATTGTCTATCTTCACGTATCATATGCGTATTTTGCTATATTAAATGCGAATCATTCGTATAAAGCCTTAGAAGTGCGTATTTTTACATGTAGTAAGCCCCTAGAATGAATGCATTATAAAAGGCATCAACGAAATTCTCTCTCCTTCCACTTAATTCGTTATAATGATTTTAACCAAGCTAATTCGATATATTGGTAGTGTGTCAACTGATAAAACTGTTGAGAATTGGTTTCAACGTTTTAGAAGTGGTGATTTTGATGTGGAAGACAAAGAGTGCACTGGTCAGCCAAAAAAATTTGAAGATGAAGAATTGGAGGTGTTACTCGATGAAGATTAGTGCCGAACGCAAGAAGAACTTGCACAATCATTAGGAGTTGATAGAACAACTATTTCCGAACGATTAAAAGCATTGGGAATGATTCACAAACAGATAGCATTTGTATGGAAAATGCCAAAAAATATTCCGTAAAAAATCTATAAGCGCCACACAAAATTTTACCGAGGTATTAGATTCTTTGCAGAAAATTTTTATTTCATGCAATTTATGTCATTTATTATAAAATGTAATATTCGATAATAATTGAAATTTATTCACTTCAATAAATTATAAAATTAAAAATAATTTCTGCATCGGATTGTCACTGGCGATGAAAAATGGATGTATGATATTCTTTGAATAAAGCCTTACTTTTTGAGAAAAAATCGAAAAAACTAATTCACACTACCAATAAAAAAGGAACCCGAACATCTTTCTATTTTTTTCTTTATCCAAAAGTGGAATGTATTTATCAAAGTGTTAAGCGGTCAATATTACCGCTTATTTTCTGATGTCACTTCAAAAAAACAAATCGTATTTTACTCGCAGGTAAAAAGTTATTTTGACTGAAAATCCACACTAAATAATGTAATATTCTTTCATCTTTCTACAAGATCTATGGTGTCAAATATTGTTAGTAATCAAGTAATCTATATTTTGAATGATAGCGAATTACCACGAATTTTTTGGGGAGAAGCAATTACAACTGCAAATTATTTACAAAATAGATGCATTACATCTATTCTCCCAAAAACTCCGTATGAAATTTGGTATAAAATGAGAGCACAAATCAAAAACTTTGGAATTTTTGGATTAAAATATTACGTTAAAACTCCAAATAATTTACGATCAAAATTGGACAACACATCAAAATTAATGATATTATTGGGATATGACGAGTTCAATTCAAATATTTATCGGTTTTATGATCCAGAAAATCGGAAGATTGTTATCAGTCGTGATATTGAATTAAATAATCAATTTAAACAAAATGGAATTGAATTAGATTTTAAAAATGAAATCGAAAATAAAAAAAGAAATGAAACAAATAATTCAAATGGAAACAACAACAATTCAAACGGAAGCAATTCAAATAATTCAAATGGAAGCAGTTCAAATAGTAATTCAAATTCAGATGAAAGTAATTCAAATAGCAACTCAGATTCTAGCAGTAGCAGTGATATTGAATTACGAAGATCATCTAGATATAACAAAGGTATACCACCAAAGCGTTACGGATACGATAATGTATCTTCAAAATATTTGGATTGGTATAAAAATGTAGACAAGGATGATAAAATTAATAGCATAGTTGAGCCAAAAAATTATGAAGAAGTACTAGAAGATAAAAACAAATTTGAAAGGTTATGAAAGATGAAATAAATTCTTTAAATATCAATGAAACATGGGATTTAGTACGAAAACCATCAAATAAAAACATTGTCGGATGCAAATGGGTATTTAAAATTAAAACGAATGAAAATGGAGATATTGATAGATTTAAAGCAAGGCTAGTAGCGAAGGGGTTTACACAAAAATTCGGAATAGATTACGACGAAATTTTTGCACCTGTTGTAAAACAAGCAACTTTCCGAATTTTACTTTCAATTGCATCAAAATTAAAACTAAAAGTTCAACAATTCGACATTAAAACAGCATTTTTAAATGGATATATCAAAGAAGAAATTTATATGAAACAACCACCAGGTTTCATTATTAAAGGAAAAGAAGATTACGTATGCAAATTGAAAAGAAGCTTGTATGGTTTAAAACAAGCAGCCTAAATCATGGAATGATGCGATTAATGAAACATTGATAAATTTTGGTTTTGTTCGGAATAATTTTGACAATTGTTTATATTTCAAACAATATGGAAATAATCAATGGAGTTTACTACTTATCTATGTTGACGATATTTTAGTATTAAATTAAACATTTCATCAATTTTTGACATCAAAGATCTTGGAGAAGTTAAATTTTTTCTTGGGATAAAAATATCAAAAAGAAACAATGATATTTATTGTATCGATCAAGAACATTATATAAAGAAAATAATCAATGAATTTGGATTGAATTAAGCAAAATTATCAGCAATACCACTTGATCCCGGATACGAAAAAATTCAACATACATTCACTGAAATTTTGCCATCAAATGAAAAGGAAAATGGTTTATATGGATATGCAGACGCAAATTGGGGAGAAAATAGAATAGACAGAAAATCAAATTCAGGATATATTTTTAAATTAAATGGTGGTACAATAAGTTGGTGTAGCAGAAAACAAAGAACAGTTTCATTATCATCTGCTGAAGCAGAAATAATCGTTTTAAGCGAAGCAACAAAAGAAGGTCTTTGGATTAAACAAGTATTATTTGAAATAAACCAAGAAATCAAATTGCCAATAATCATATACGAAGACAACCAAAGTTGCAAAAAATTGGTTGAAAACGGAAATGCATCAAATCGAACTAAACATATTGATATACGATATTTATTTACAAAAGATTACATTGAAAAAGGAATAATATCTTGCGAATTTTGTTCAACTGATGAGATGACTGCAGACATTTTCACGAAACCACTAAGCAATATAAAATTCAAAAAATTTAGAGAACATTTACGATTACATGATTAAGAGGTGAAATGTTAGTAATCAAGTAATCTATGAAATATCAATCAAATGAAAAATATGAAGTGTATACTATTTTATTTTATCAGTTCAATAAATTACTTTAAACCATAAACATATTCTCTTATTACTAACAAATATTTACATTTTCCATGGTTTCATTTGGCTTTTTTACAAATTCCACTTTTGCTTGTAAATATACCGAACATTATACATTTTTTGATTGAAACTGGTAATTCTTATTATTTTGTTATGATAAAAATGTTTATCATTCAGATCAATTTTTCACAGAATTTCAACTCGTTCTTTGTAAAAAAAAGCAACTAAGTGAATTGGCATAGGGAAATGTGAATCTAATTCAGCTTAAATGACATCGCAAAAGACAACAGTCGTATTAGCTCTATTAAACGTTTGGTTTTTGTCCCAAATTAGTCGACTGACTGTGTTTGGTTTTTCCGTTCTACTTCTACATGTAATTCGAATTTATTTTTTGAGAGGATATTGCGGTTATTAATGTTACGCCCCCTCCCTAATCCCTATTTTACATTGTTGTCGAAAGTTATTTTCTGTATTGTTAATAACAATTTGTTATGCATGATGTATTATTAGCCAGTACAAATTGATTTACTCAATAAATTGATATTATAAAACCCTGAAATGAATCATCATAATAAATGTGAGAAATTTACGAAAATATTTAAGTATATTAAATTTAGCAATTTTTATGCGAAAAATTTCACATAATTTCATTAAAAAAAATTAACAAAAAACATTTCTCGAAGTATGGCATCTTTTCAAGTCAAGTACAACATTTGGTGGTAAAATGCGATCCATTTGATATGTTTGAACAATAGAGTAAATTTCGTTGTGCAAAAGAAAATATAATTTAAATAATCAACAGACTGATTACAAAATGAACAATTAATAGCGAATTTAATATACCAATTCGGTCTATGTTTAACATCTCTAATTTCGAAATAAATATAATTCAAACTATATGGGCATGATAAATACCATAACAACGTAGATAAACTTCATGATAGATTTCTCAAGAAATAATGTTTATGCTTACATTAAATGTGAATATTTGGATGTAAACTGTAAACAAAAGAATATTTCGATGTTATGTTTTATATATTGCACACCCCACTGACATAAAGTAATTACAAGGGATACATATTCACCCCTTCAGTAGCATCAACAGGGATGTAATTTTGATATCACATTTTTCATATATGTTGCACAGCAAGTGACACGGGGGGTGAACAGCAACAACAAAAAATCCTAATTTAATTCCTAATCAAAACATATGCACCACTTTGTCATTAAATCTCAGGGACACCAATGAATCGTATATATGTTGTTCATATTGAAAAATTATGATTGAATTAATCGGATGCTGATCTACAATATTGTATCATAGTAATTGATTATTTTAAATCCCTTGTTTATTATTTATTATTTACCGTTTGGAGTTTTGGGAATAGTTCTAGTATAATTTCATTTGGATTGTTGGGATTTTTTAGTTGAGCTTGCCAATAATATTATTGCATTTTTTGTTAAAAGAACACATGCTTACATAAACACTTGATTAATCCTCGATATTGTTTACTCCAATTTTATCTGAAATTTTTTTCGAATATATGGAAACTTAATTAAATTCATAGTAAAAAGATAAAATGGAATTTTAACGATATAAAACTTCAGCAACGCATGTTAATTTCATTTTTATTACTTTATTGTGACCTGAATGAATACATATTGTGCCACGAATTCATACTATCTGTGTGATTGACCTTATCATAAGTAATAAATCTGGTATGGTCGCTTCAGTTTTCAAGCACTGGCAATTCATGAATAATGATAAAATCAATTCCAATTTCACGCATTTTTGGGTGAAATATTCTTCATATCATCTTCAATGGTAATGAAATCATATCGTCTAGAATTGTCCACAATAATAACATTTTTATGTCATGCTCTCGTAATTCACCATATCAACATATCAACTGAATCTTTGAAATGATAACTGACAATTACAGCAATCACGCGTCAAGCGAATCAAAGTCTATATAAAAATTATTTTATGGGGAAAAAAGACGAAAGATGAAAGACGAAAGCCATCTAGCTTTTATCATTGTCATAAAGTCCTAGTACATATTTATATATAACGAATCTATGGGCTGTATATGGTCATCAAACTGTAAATTATACAATAAACACAGTTGTAAATATACTATTGGCTACGCTACTCTTTATCTCACTAGATTCTGCTACAACAAACGCGCAGAAAAACAGTCACATTAATTTCATTTTTCGTCATTTAGAATTATCGCAAACACAAGTGTGCGCCCATGTTATTGCGATTATTTTAACCGATTTTCGATTCCTCTTTAGATTAAACTACACGCCCATTAAATGAATTAGGATATTCTCAAAGACATATTCGCACGCTTATAATTCACTTTCATTTCTTCATCACATTCTTGCAACATTTCAATCAGATGGTTTTAGTATGAAATCACTTGTACCAGATGCAAAAATCATATGAACTGCCATACTTAGACTATTTCTCCTACTGAAATTTAAATTTCATTTATGTGAGTGTACAAACAACATTCTTGAAACCGAACTGATGCAGGGTGTTTGGTCAAAAATTGAAAATATAGATCGATTTATTCCAAATATCTATGACCATACTATGCGGTGCACACTGCACACCTCAAGAATTATTATACAGTGCTAACTAATTTTACCCGAACTCATATTTAAAAAAAAAAAAAAAAAAAAACAAATAAATTGAAAGATTTATAATAGATTATTCCAAGGGGAATTTATCAAAATAAATAAATATAAAATATGTTGAAATATTTCGAATATAACTGGATTTCCAATACGCACACCAAATTTTCAAATCAATTCAAATTTATAGCAAATAATTCGAATATGCACCAGATCCATTGAATAAGTGGACGCAACTTCCACTCTTACTCGAACGAAGTGTGTGGAATGCGGCAGCAGCAACGGAATGCTTTACTGTCGCCTTATTTTGCACACTTTCTTCGAGTGAGATGCGTCGTATGCGGTCGTTTCTGCCGCCGCATTCCACTCACATTGTTTGAGTGAGGTACGTCGTATGCGATCATTTGGATGGTTTTTTTTGCTACGAATCTGTGTTGTTTGCTGCGTTTATTATAGTTTTTCACGAATAAACCACGAATATTCAAATTTCATAACATTTTTTCAAATTTTTCGTTTTTGATGCGGATATACGGTATTTGAAATTGGATAAATTCCCCTTGGATTATTCAATATAAAAAATGAGAGCTCTCATTCGCCTGAAAACCATAGGACCTGCTAAATATAGTTGCTATTTCTCGGGCCCTATGAGTGTTGCGCTCATGCGTATGGCATCAAATACATAAGCGCGAGCAGAACTGTACATATTACATGCGCCTTATATATTCACTGCCTGAGCACACGACTGAATGAACGAAGAGCATACAACATTGTAGAGCGGGCGCATGTAATATGTACAGTTCTGCTCGCGCTTATGTATTTGTTGCCATACGCATGAGCGCAACACTCATAGGGCCTGAGAAATAGCAACTATATTCAGCAGTTTCTATGGTTTTCAGGCGAATGAGAGCTCTGTAAAAAATTGTTGTATTGAGCAACTGCACCAGTTATTAAATATAATAAAATAATTAAAATAACTTCTTATTCTGGTACAAAATAATATTTCTTTTTAATATCTCAGCTTTTTTGTACCAGAATAAGAAGTTATTTTAATTATTTCATTATATTGAAAGATTTATTTCTGATTTTTAGTCATTTTAATTATCAACATGCTTTTTGATCGAAATTATTTGGTTTTTTCGATTTTTTTGATTTTTTGCGCCGTCCCATAAAGAGCGAACTAATTTTAGCCGAGCTCACTGTTTTATGCACAGTTGACAGTTTTGTTTACATTTTTCGATCTGTGTTAACGTGATTTACCATTATGCATCCATTTCATGACTTTTAGTGCAATTTCACAATAGTTCTGACGCAGTTGTCAACCAAAATTCAATCGAATAATAATAGGACACGTCAAACGATTAACCGAAGCGGAAAAAGCCAAAATGTTCACATTAAAAGATTATACATCGTTGTCAAATGTTCAGATTGCCAAGGAAATGAACCGAAGTGAAAAACTTGTGCGAAATTTCCTCAAAAATCGCGAAAATTATGGTAAAACAAGCATACCGATCGGCCATCAAGCGTATCAATGGCGTAAAAATGGATTTTAATTCGAAGTACGGCGAACAGTTTCAAGTCTGTTAAGCAATTAAAAGTTGAAAACAATTTATCTGTTGGTGTTCGACGTGTTCAAAAGATTTTAAGTGGATCAAATCGTCTAAAATACAAAGAAATGACGGCGTAAGCCATTTTTAACACCAGCAAATATTGAGGGTCGGAAGAAATTCGCATCGGACCATATCCACTGGACTCAAGAATGGCGTAACATAATTTTTTCGAATGGCCCAGATGGATTTGCTTGTTATTGGCATGATTTACGCACCGAAGAAAAGATTTTTAGCAAGCGTCAATCTGGCGATGGTTCTGTGATGGTGTGGGGAGCCATTGGTTATTTGAAAAAGATACCGTTGTCATTCATTTCAACCAGAATGAACGCAATTCAGTACCAGGAGATGGTCGGCCTTCATTTTCCAGCATATGGTTACGAATACGCCGGTTCAACAAGACAATGCCCCAATTCATTTGGCCAGGTCAACTTTGGCCGATTTTGGACAGTGTGGAATCAACATTTTCAACAAATGGCCATCCAAATCACCAAATATGAACATCATTGAGAACGTCTGCTCGATTTTAGCTCGAGAATTATACAAGGAAAGTCGACAGTTCAACACAAAACAAGCGGAAAAAATCACTGTATGACAGTATCCCGCGTCGCATGATCACATTACATGATGTCAAAGGTAAATGGACTAAATATATTTAATATATTAATCGCGATTTTTTTACGATAATGTGATTTTTTTATAAATACTGTGAGCTCGGCTAAAATTAGTTCTTTTTGGGGTGCAAAAAATCGTAAAAATAAAAAAAAAAAAAAATTGAAAAAACCTAATAATTTCGATCAAAAATGTTTGTGATGTATTTGTTAAGAGTTGATAACTAAAATAATTAAAAATCAGAAATAAATCTTTCAATTTACTTGATTTTTTTCAAAAAATGTGAGTTCCGTTAAAATTAGTTCGCGCACTGCATATTGAAATACAATGGCTTAATGTTAAAATTCAATGCATTGTTGGAGGGTAAGCATATAATTTCCAATAAATAATTTCGATCCAATAAATACTAATTTGTATTAAAATTCAATATGAATCCGAGTGGTTCAAAATACGAAACCAAATCAATCTGTTCGATTTTAAAGGATCTACAAATAGTTTCAATCATACCATTGAAGATTATTCATCTGGAAATTACCCGACAATATTTTATTGTTCGATTTTAATGTTGTGTATTGTTAAATCAATTTCTCAAATTAAAATTTATATTCAATCGTTCACCCACGTAAAGTCAATTTAGTTATATGACCGCAAAACACGAAATGTTTGATCAATTGGTCATTCATTAAACGTAATGTATTTTAACCGAAATTTGAACGGAACTCGATATAAAATAACTGATCTATTGTTAAGGAAAGTTGAGAGTTTTGGAAAAATGCATCATTTGTGATTGTAAACTGTGTTTTTGTTTCAAGCCATAGGTACACCACCGGACGAACGGGATCAATCATACAATTCCGATCTGATTTTTTCCCATTTCAGTTATTCACCGGATAACCGGATGTTTCATTTGAAATCAGCATGCTTCCAGAATTTATAAATATATCGAAACCTTTTGT
This sequence comes from Resseliella maxima, assembly GCA_029041755.1. Classification (NCBI taxonomy): domain Eukaryota; kingdom Metazoa; phylum Arthropoda; class Insecta; order Diptera; family Cecidomyiidae; genus Resseliella; species Resseliella maxima. The sequence continues at coordinate 14,111 of JAQOWM010000957.1, read as the reverse complement.
TTGCGGTGAATTTGAAAAAGTTCAAAGAGCATAAAAAGAACTCTTTTTTTCAAAATTTTATTTTCTTGAATTGTTATTGTGCAATTTAATACATTTAAATTATTTAAAATTGTGAATTTCTCTTGAAATAAAAGAAATAATATTGAAGCCCAATGGATATTGGATACTGGATACTGAACGAGATAAAATTTAAATATTTCTTTTTTATTATTTGAAAAGAACGACAGATAATTTCATTGAAGGACAAATTGATTTTGAACAAATATGTAAGAACGTTCGTTCATGTCCCTTTTATGATAGTGTCAAAAATATGATTTTATGGTTGCCATAAATACATCAACGAAAGACGCACTTTACAAATTTTTCTTCGTCAAACATACGTTCTTCAAGATTTACCGACATCGATCATTGTTGCTTGTTGTTTTAGTTTTTTTTTTCTTGATCAAGACGTACATATATTCCAATGTTCTTATGGAAATGTTAGTTAAATGTGAAATTCATTTATGCAAAGGTAAATTTTTTGGTGATAAGAAAAATGCACATAAAACATACCAAATAGAAATACATTTAACCAAACTTAATACGCTTTCATAGAAAAAAGGCGAGTTTCCAAAGAGCAGAAGTCATAAAGTGCTAAACGATATTTTATTATTTTATTATTTTATTAGATGTAAGACTATTTTATGTTGAATGTGTTCAGAACTAGGAGAGACACAATAATTACGATTTGTTCTTGTTGTTGTTGTATTTCGAATGTTCATTGACGATTTTGACGTAAAATTTACAAAACATGTTCGAAATACTGAATTTATTTCCATAAGAGAGTATGTTTCATATTTTGCACATGTGTATCTCTTACCTTGTATGAAGAAGTATAAAAATATTTTGGATCATTTTCAAAGTATCACATCAATACATTTCCACATGGACAAAGAAAATTGTTATAAAGATTCGAGTTGACTAATCTGTGCATTTATCAAATTCTCAATAATAAATAACATTGATGCCAATAAATTTCGGTCGACTCAATCTATCGCATCTTGCCGCAAATGTTTCCGAGGAAAAGAAGAAATGCCCATAATTTTTCATCACATCTGTATAAAAAGGTGGTCCAAACTAAACAGCGTTTATAAACCGTACGGAAAATCGTTTTTCGATTAACAAAGACAAATATGCTGAACTGTCGCGAATTTCAAACAGAGCCGAGATTAGTTTTTATTCTCGTTTTGTTAATTTACGAACCGAAAATGTCCAATGGCTAAAGAAAACAAATATAGAAAAACAGATAAATTAGCCAAATTGAAAAGCCAAGATAAATTGGCTAAACTTTGAAATTAATTGCAAGAAAAAAAGTTGCATAGAATGGCAAAACTATCAGCCATTCCAACAGTTCCACAAATCATTCCATTATTCATCAATTCAGCTTGTGTTTGGCGTTGAATGGTTTGAGATATTTCTAAATATTTTTAAAGAATTATTTGCCAATTGAAATAACTACAGTGATTAGAAAAAGCATTTGATTAACAAATAAAATATTGTGAACGTTTTGGGTTTTTCAATAAAATGTGAAATTTTAATCCACAAACAGATGTCAGCAGCTAATTTGATTCTAGTTTCGATAAGCGATGGCAGAGAGACACGGACGTCCGAAAAAGATGCTTACATTTTGATGAACAACTGATTGACATGACTTTGCTTGGACACATCGGAATCAATTCGAAACTTTCGACATATTCGTATTCAAAAAGCCACCATTTATTGTAATTCATTGGAACAAATGAAAGCAAATTGGAAATTATAAAAAATTACAATGTATTTCTACAGGACAATAATGAACGAAAATATACTACGTGCTTAGATAAATAATGTAATAAAACCTAATGTGCTATGATGCGTCATGAGCCATGAGATATAAGACATAAGACATAAGACATTTTCAAATACCAAATGAAAATGGAGATTTGATATTAGTAGCAAGACTGGTACATGTGATGTTTATCTTTTGATTTATTAGATGGCTCATATTTGGATTTTAGAAATGCAAATCATGATGCAATAAATGATTGTTTTTCTGATATGGACTGGAATTCATTGTTTTCTGAGGATTTATTGGATTGTGATTTGCTGAATTTCTATTCTATTGTTAATAGTATCATTAATACATATGTAGTTTTGAAAATTAAGAGAATTTTAAATCATCCCAAATGGTTTGATTCACATTTAATTAATCTAAAGAATCGTGTGAACAAGTTGTTAAAAAAGAGACATGATTCCTTGGATGATGATAACAATTTCAAAATAGCTCGCTGTTGATTTATTATATTGTGAATTTTATTTTTATTTTATCTTTTTAATAAACCACCTTTGACGAAGAAACGTTGTATGGTGCCGAAGAAGAATAATAATAATAATAGAATGTGTGAAATGACGCATATTTAAGAGGACCAACGAATTCACATATTATCGTGTTATTTTACGCCAATTGTACATCAACACAAAGGAAATAACGAATGCTGCTCAGTCATCTCCTGAAGAATTCTTCTATATTTAAATGGAATAATTTTCGATTGATTTTCATTGTTGTTACACAAAATTAATTGGCATATCAAAATAAATTCATTTCATAATTATCATAGGGCAAAAAGTTGCCTATGAGATGAAAGAAAGAAAAATGAGATAATCTGGCTTCATATATAAATATCACGACAGTTTCATTGAGTTAAAATATACTATTCAGAGATAATTTACGCTTTTTCCATTGAAGAAAAAGAGATAGAACGATTTGAAATGACTACCGTGGAATGGAGTATATAATAGTACACAAGTACACGAGTATATACTAGTATTTGAACAAATTCTGAACACTTTTCATGATCTCATATATTGTTATATAATAATAGTGCACGCAACAAAAGGCAGAATCGAGTATCCTAAATAAAGGATAACATTATTATTCATAACTTATGAAGTGGTAAATAGATATTCGTATAAAATATATTCATCCGTGCGGTTTGGCATACAGTCGAAAACGTTTATTTTTATTTTTGTCTCCAACAAAATAAGTGAGCATCGACTTTTTCATATACAAATGATAGAAGTTTATACATGAGATACAATGCACTGTAGTTCTCCTACCACTCGAAGGCAGTTTAAAGTTAAAAGTTTGAACAGTGTCCAATTCGGCAAGATAAATTATACATGATAATGACTGCGCCAAAAATACAACCGAATGCATTGTGCGCTGTAAACGATAGAATATATAAATTGAAGTTTTTATCAAAAATGTGTCAGAAATGTGATTTCCAATCAGAGTATATCGCCAGATAAATGCATCCACACAAAGTAAAATCGAATAAATCTATCACATAAATTAGATGCGTTATATTGTTTCAATATATTTGTTCCACATAAACAGTTTATTTTTATTAATTTGTAATTAATAAATATTGGGAGTATGCATTGAAAATGTCCAACTCGCATCCAACTCATATCAATTAGTTTGGCATATACAGTGCGCGAAATAAGGTTAGACGCACCAGCATTTCTCAAGATATCTCGTGAAAATGAAAAGATTTTTTTGCACTTTTTCTTTTGTAATTTTATTTGAGATTCTTTACGAATAATTCACAGGAAAAAATTTGAAAAATATTTATTAAATTTTGAATTTTTCAAGATTTTTGCGTTCTACGAGTGCGAAATAAGGTTAGACGCACTTACTGTTTTGAATGAAATAAACAATGTTGCTCTCGTTTTTGACATTTGTTGTGTTGGAATTCACCGTTATGCACCTTATTGATAGTTTTTCTGCAATTTCACAATAATTACGACGCATTGTCATCAAAAATTCAATCAATTAAAAATGGGTCACGGAAAAAAAATAAAAAAGGGGGAAAAAACCAAAAAATCCACACAAAAAAAATAAATAAAAAAATCAAATCGTCAAAAAACAAAAGAAATTAACCCAAATGCAAAAATAGTGCGATATTTCCTAAATAATCGCGACAATTATGGACAAAACTACAAAAAGGGCCGGCCATCAACTGTATCAACGGCACAAAAACGGCGTTCAATTCGAAGTGCGGCGAATAGTTTCAAGTCTGCCTGGCTGAAAACAATTAACGGCTGAAAACAATTTACCAGTTGGGTTTCGACAATTTTTAGACCAGCCAATATTGAGAGTTGTAAGAAGTTCGCTCTGGATCACATTCATTGGACAAACCATTGGCGAAAAATTATTTTTTCTGATGAAAAAAAGTTTAATTTGGATGGTCCAGATTGTTTTGCTCATTTTTGGCATGATTTACTTACCGAAGAAAAGATTTTCAGTAAGCGCTAATCTGGCGGTGGTTATGTGATGGTGTGGGGAGCCATTGGTTATTTGAAAAAGATACCGTTGTCATTCATTTCAACCAGAATGAACGCAATTCAGTACCAGGAGATGTCGGCCCTCATTTTCCAGCATATGATTACAAATGCGCCAGATTAGGCTGGCAATTTCAACAAGACAATGCCCAAATTAACGTGGCCAGGTCAACTTTTGCCGATTTTGAGCAGCGTGGAATCAACATTTTCGACAAATGGCCGTCCAAATCACCAGATCTGAACATCATTGAAAACGTCTGGTCGATTTTAGCTCGAGAAGTTTATAAAGAAGGTCAACAATTCAACACAAAACAAGAATTGACAAAATTTTGAAAAATCTTGAAAAATTCAAAATTTAAAAAATATTTTCCAAATATTTTCCTGTGATTTATTTGTAAATAATCTCTAACTGACAACTGTTCTTATTGTATCTTATAGAGCGTCAAAAAATCTATTCGGGAAAAAAATGACTTGGTTCGTTCTTGGCCACCCAGCCGGTGAAGTTATTTTGGGACGGAATCCATAAATTGCAAGAAAGATGGGAAAAAGTTGTAGCTATCGATGAATTATGCTTTGAATAACATGTTTTTCTTTATTATGACGAAATAAATGCATTTATTTTAAGAAAAAAAAAAATTGGACATTTTCAATGCATATATAATTAACAAAGGGGAAAGTATTAGATAAGTGTAATGCTAATAATGCAATCTAATATAAAATAAATGCCAAATCATTCCAAAAAATTCTATGTATATAATTCATTATAATTCCAACACGCACAATATGAACGATGCTATTTAATTTATTGTCACTTTTCATATTCGGGTTCTGAGTAATCACGTAAAAAAGCTAATTATTTGCCAACAAATCTAGTGTGTACTGAATGAATGCATATAAATGATGTGATCTCAGTATACTTCTGATTACATTAATTTGATAGATTCATTTATTAGACTGCTCAGTAGTCAATGTTCAATGTTCAATGTTCAATGCTAATGTTTATAAGTTTATTTGGTGGTATTCTCTGACTACTATTTTGGAATAAATTTGTAACAAGACCATCTTAAGATTTCGTGCACGAACACCGAGAGAAATGATTGAGCAAAATAAAATGAATACGAATACGAACACGAACTCTTTCGCATGCAGTACCGGAATCATTATATAGTATCGTCGCATGCAAGAATAGTCCATGTTTATGGCTGAATAAAGTTTATTTACTAATGCGGTATTTCTTTTGGGAAATCAATTTTTCTCACATTCTTCCCGTTACCAGTTTTCTTACCCAAGATGTATACACCGTTCTATTTGAAATTTAAATACAAAAAAATCACTGATATATAGTTACTAATAGATGATTCTCTTAGTTAGAAATTGATTTGAGATTGTAATATTTTATTTATTTTTCTTCTAAATATTTTCCAAGTTTTTGAAAGAAGATTATAATCATCAAGAAGTTTAAAATGCTCACATTTCATTACAAATAAATAGATTTAAATATTATTACTAAGTTTCATCGGAGATTTTTTGAACCTTGTTCCGTCTGTGTCATTTTCTTAATCCAATTATGAACTCTCTTATTTCATTTCCATTGAAATTTGAGTTGCAGTTTATTTGTTTTCTGCAAGTGAAAATTGGTATTTCATTGGATTATCTGTTCAACGAGTATGAAGTAAACATTTTTGGACACCGGACAGTGGACAGGCTTATAACTCAATGGGATACGACTAAGCTTAACCCTTTTTTATTCTAAAGCAGAGCAATAAAGTAGTGGCCATCTAAATAACTCTTTCACTTTTCTTCTGCAAAAATTTGCTACCGTTCGCTCCTTGTCCGTCACTTTGTGTTGCTTTTGTTAAACAAACAATCAGATTAAAACAATATGGAAATAGGATTATATTTTAAGTCAGGCATTTATTTAATTTATTATTTCATGTTCTCTCAAGCATGCTTATGCTGACGGTAGCATGGATTATGATTATTATTCCTTATGGAAAGCAGTGAGCTTTAACTCTTTTTCTTTATGTGAAATGAAAAAAATTTCATTTTGCTGCAAAATAACCCTTTAACTTCTGAGAGTTTTCTTTTCAGCGAATTATATTTATTTCATTAGATTTGATAAGAAATGTATGGAGGGTATAGAGCAGTAACGCATAAAAAAGGAATGAATTGTTTGTATCTTGAAAATATATGAAAATTCAGGGAAAAGTTCCCTTAAAATATATCGCAATATCAAATTTACAGATTGTTATATTGTAATTTGCAATGTTCGATCGCTAAAAAATTACTTTCAAAAAGTGTTCAACAAAATTATCCTTTGGAATTTTACAAAAGACAATATACAGTGAAATGTGAAAATGAACAGTTCTTTAGAATGCCCAGTGTCCCCACCAAAGCAAATTTCGCCATGGGCTGGGTGCTCTTCTCATTTTAGCATTTTCATAAGATAAATACCAATATTCAATCAATTAGCAAAATTGGTGATATGTCAATTTCCTAAATTTTCATCACTGAGTATGAATAACTAATAATGATGATTTTTTCATGTGACAGCAACCGCTCAATCATTTCTACAAAACAATTTAACGTTACAACTGAAGATCTTTTCCCCAATATTTCCTTTTCTTTCCTATTTTATTTCGTTTCATTCCTTCATTTTCGTATTTTCCATTCATTTATACAACATATAAGAACTGAGCCTTTCTATCATAAAAAAGAGTGAAGAAAGTAAAGAGAAAAGCCAAGAAAAAATGGAGAAAATATGTCTTCATTGTAAGCTAGAGTTCGTATTCATAAAAAGATATTGTCAACTTACGACGCACTAAGCGATGATAAAAAGGCGACAAAAAGAAAGAAGAACATCCCAAAAAGGTTGTAAATTCTATATGTATGAGTGAAAGCCTAGTTGGATTTCAACACATGAGTTCAGTATGTAGAAAAAGAAAACCAAAAAACAGCTTTCAGCTTTGATTTCAATACGTTTGGTGCGTACATATAAAAATTGCTCGGTCATAAAATTCTTAGGTCGAAATTATTTGTCACACCCCTTCCTTCTTCCTCTTTTCTTCGTTTGGCAGGCAAAAAGTAAGATTATATACTTTCAATGTGAAGCAAATAGAAAGAAATCAAAGGTTTTATAACTTATGTGCCATATGGCAATGTGTAAATATATGTGTGTCATTGCGATAATTATAGTTTGATTTTGTCTTAAAAAATATCAATATGCTTGCGAAAATACTTGAATATGCATTTGCAAGTGAAAGAAATTTATAGAATGTCATTTCTTCGTAAGATTTATTTGGGTATTAGATTCAAGATCAGTTCTGGACTACTTGTTGTTTCATATGTACGCTCAGTGAGTACTTTTGAAATTCACTGCTGAGAAAAAACTGCTTTTTTACTCCTTTGCTTATATGTCAATTACAATGAATTCAGGACACATAACAAGAAAACACAATCAGTTGCAAAGCCAATGCATGAAAGTCAGTGGGAATGGTTGTGAATCTAATGCATCGTAGCATGCAGATATAGATATAGATATAGATATAGATTTTTTTTCATGCGTTGAACTGACTGTGAAAAATTGATCGTACTTTTTCTGTTACTGTTGATAATAGCTTCATGGTCAAATTGTGTGTTGCCGTAAACATGTCCGTTTCGCAGCATGCCTCCTCTTCTTCTGTATTTTGACATTGTTTTATAATGTGGCATATCGAAATTTATATTATTTAATAGGAAAAAAGTACAGGGATTGAATACAATTAGAAGAAAAATGAGATGTTAACTGTGTTCAATACTCACATATACTATGTCACATGACTGTGTTTAATATATAATAAGAATAAATACAAAGCAGAATGTGAGACGAAAGCCGGCAATGCACAACAAAAAACAATGCGCCTAAAACACATAACAAAACCATAACACATTGGATGCAAAATCAAAGAAAAGCGACACATCTTATGCACTCATCTCATAGGGAGTCAAGTTGGACTGAAATAGATTTCTTTTATTTTTGTACGTGCATAAATGGATCTTTCCATGATATATATGTAACCGCAAAAACCATTTTCGGTGATAAATTTTGCGACAAAGTTCATATCAAAGATATTGAATTCCATAATTTGCTTTGGCGCTAAGTATTCGTTTTATGATATTTGCATATGTCGGAAAACTCTTGAAAAATTTAATCCAAGAAGCCTTACATTGTCCATCTATAAATGTGATTCCTGCGGTAAAATTAATTTAGTTAATAAGCAGGTGACATTGATCAAGCACCAAGAGCATAATCCCATGTGAATATCGAACTATGAAATTGGTGAGACTAATTTTCATAACAAAGATAAGAATTGTGATCACTGATCAGTGTGTTGTTCTAATTTCTTCCGATTGCAATCAATAAACTGTTGAAAATCTGAAAGAGAACATATGAACATTTTGTTTTAATGGAAATGAAATTGGAACTAATGTGGAAGCATTAATACAATCTACTGTTTTCTTATGTCTGCCTACCACTTAAATCCTCGCAAAGTCAAATTTCAATTCTAATTCTAAGTGGATGGATTTCGAGCATGAATTTATTTGAAAATACAATTTATTCTTATGGTTTTAGTCGAATGATGTTACATTAGTTCACGTCACATCATGGTTGTCGGTTCATAGACGAATGCATGGGCATTTGAATAATTTGAAATGTTTACATTTCCGAATGTAGATGCACTTATGAAATTCAAATTGTGGCCACAATACCAGTTTTGTGCATATTTAAACTTTTATATTATGGGAAATTATTCCTGATTTGACTACTTCACAAATGTCAAAATATGGAACATAAAATAGATGGATGGCGTTGAAGTAATAAAATCGATTTCTGACTAGAACATCATTTTCACTAAGAATGCATTTATTCAATTCGAAAAAGATATCTAAACACATTCAAATAAGCTGCTGTATTTTATCACGCTTGCTCATTTGTTTCATTATAAATTAATGGCTTTTATTGTCGCGTTAAATCGTTTTAGTACATTCATCTCATAAAATGTGTTAATTAAGGTTTATTTCATTTGACTCAGCAGTAATAAATCGGCAAAATAAAAGGCCGAGCCAGAAGAAAAATATAGTTATTGAAACACCGGTAGTTTTCTATTGGTTGACGAGGCAGTCAACGATTTGCGGTCGGTATTTTTGTATACGTATTTCCCATGATTTTGATGAAATCGCGATGTTAGTTAACTTACTATTATGGCTTTAATTTTTCGACTCTCTGACATATAATTAAATGCTGTTATATTAACACTGACATGTAATCGAATGAAATCTTCACTGAAATTGACTGGTGGGTGAAACAAATGAACAATTCATTTTTGGAAGACAATTGAAGATGTTTTACAGTTTTTGAAGATGTATTTATGTTTGGCTTTCTCTTTTTTGCTCACACAAGATTTCGCAAAAAGAAACAACACTAAAACGCAAAAATTAATATGCCGTAAAAACCACATTATTTTTTTTCATATCAGAACACTAAAATCTAATGCATTTGAAGCCAGTTGAATGTTTAGCTAATGTCAATTCTTATAATATTTTTCATTTAACAATAACAAATAACAAATAACAAATATCAACGTTTATCACAAATATGCATTCAATTGAACAGTTATCAATGATAATACATTATTATGAATAATTCTGATTTTTTTTTATAATCTTAAGGAATATTTTACTTCCGATTTGAATATGTTCCGGTTTCTGGCATTGTATGATCGAAAAGTCTTGGAAACAATAATAATAAGATTCAAAATTATTAAATAAATGAAGAAAGAAATTATTACTACGATCTTCTTCTCATAAATGTGTGTACTTCATATGTTATGAGTATGCAGGACATTGGATTTGATTTTTTCAGAAATGTGTTTGTGTGAGACACCCAAGATACAATTAAACCATATAACCATAAAGTTCATTTAGAAGAAATATTTTTTCTTCTTTTTTTACATAACCTAAAGATTTCTCAGAGTGGCAAAAGTTACATTTTTTAATGTGTTTGAACAAGGTCGAATGCAATCACACAACGCAATAATATTCTGGTCACTATACACAAGACCCATTTCACATGCTTTCTTTATTTCGTCTTGATAATTTTATGATTTTGGTCAAAGGAAAGAAGAAATCCAAGGGAAGGGAAGAAAAGAAAGACACGACGAAAGAGAAATGTATAGAAAGAAAGCCCTAAAATGGAGATGGTTTCATGGAATTGTCAATAAGTGAAGAAGTGTTTTACAGTTTTTCTATAATTTTTTTTATATGTACAACATTCATTTAAATTCAAATCGGAAGAATTAGATAAAAATATTATTATAATTATCATAAATTGTATAAGCAACTACATTGGAATATCATTTCGATCGTTTGTAGAAAAAAGATTCACATTTTCACATCATTTAAATTTTTCCTACTCATCTTTCCTTCCAATTTCTTTTGATGTAAATTCTTCAAAATGCGCTTGTCTTCTCACTGCGGTAATTCGTATGGTTGTTCTTGAAGTTTGTTTATTGTTGTGTGTTTTTCTCGGTGTTTTCGTTCCATTTTCGGTTACTGTCAACGCACACTGACCAGTTGAAAGCGCCTGCTGTGTAGTCTAGAAGAAAGCTATCACTCAAAGTCAGTTTTGTAGATATTATTTATGAGTGTGCCATCGTCACATTTTTTTTCAAGAAGATTGAGACAAACTACGTGAGTGATAACCCGGAGAGTTATTTCGTACTCAGCCAGACTAAGCTGGACTGATCCCAACATTTAAAGTGAAAATTTATGCAGAAACAAAGCAATTTTTTTTTAAATAATTGTAAACAGCAATTTGTGATGGTAACTCATATTCGTCGTGAAGCGAGCTAAATTTGCGATACGTTTTGGTTGGATGGAAATGGAAAAGAAATCGACTGAAACAAGTAGTTGGTACTGTGAATGCCATGTGAATCGGCACAATTGGTTTTTTTTTCTCCTTTTTGTCATATGGCATTTTCGAAGTTAAGTGTGTTCTACAAGGAGCAAAAAATTCAAATTTGACGTTTTTTAAAATATTTAATGGACATTTTCAATGAAAATGATCAATTTTTTTTGGGTTCTTTCCTCACCTAGTAATATTCAAAGGCCGGTTTATTCCATGATTAGTGACTTTTTTTTTGCTTTTCGGCCACAAAAAAAAGGAACTCAAAATTATTTTATTGTTATATAGCGTTTTCGTTTCTCTTCCGTACATTCTGTTTTACAACAAAAACAATGCCAAAATTTTTCTCATGAATTCGAACCCAAATTGGCTCTTTATTTCGACCATTTGTTAGTCTATTAGAATACGAAGAATTTTTCGGTTTGTACGTCATCTTTCAATATTTTGTACATTGTTGCATTGGAACAATGATTCGTTTAACTTTATAACATGTTTTATGTAGTATCTTACATGGGGCGGGCGTTGAATCCAAAATAGGAATTCTGCACAAAGACGAAGAAAGTTTTCTCGCTAAATGTAATAATTGTGGCCAAGGATGCGGTAAGGCACATTTTACTAGACCCATACAAATAAATCGATTGGTTTATATTTATTGAGACGACAAAACCGTTGGTATTAGCAAGATATATGTAATTATTTGCATTTATAACATTACTCGTGAACATGTTGATTGAACAATATAGTTGTAAATTCAGTATACAAAAATGAATCGTTTCTTTATATATGTATGAACATTACATTTCAGTGATCAATTTTAAACTTCACTCGCGCTCGCACGAATTTCATCAGAATGAAGTCATAAATATATAATGAGGCTATTGAAAACATAAATAAAACTGTTAATTGAAATAAACACACGTAAAAACTAACTAATTTTTGTTAATACGATCTATTAATCTATGAAATTTGCTCACGAAATATTAAATGGAAGGTTAAATACCACAATTGAATTGCACCCAATTGCCAGTTTAACACCAATGAAGAGGAAGAAAAGAAATTATCAAGAAAAGTACATAGAAACATACAAACTCTTAATTCTCTTTTAATAAAATACATGGGTAAATCTATGTATTGCTTGCTTTGAGATAGTTTGGCTTTGCTTATGTGGCATTAATACGATTAATACTGTTGCTAATAGTAAAACTGGCTGAAACAAGTATTGTAATAAATAACACTTTCTTTATCAACTTGTACGCATGTCTACACTATATAAAGAAATAATTGAATATACGAAAACAAGATGCCAAAATGTATGTTCGAATGAATTGAACGTAGCAATCAGATGAAATAAATTCAGTGAAATGTACTCTATTCAGTAAGGAAACAATTCATCCCATTGAAATTTCATAATACAACCATAATATCTTCCAAATATACTTCATAAGCATCATAATTGTCGATTATAAAGCACATAAATGCTCTTTAAAATATTCTCTTAAAATTCGCCACCAATCATAAATTCTTTCCAACTTCAGATTCTCATATTCTGCTCATATTCTATCTACACGATAGCGATGCTGCTACTACTCCATTCGCCATTTTTTAATTTTAACTAACACATTGTGAATAATAATATTGTTCGAGGGATGAATAAAACTAAGTTCAGGTTCTATTTCTAAATGGTAAAGTGTGCAGAGCTATAACTGTTTTAAATTAATACTTTGAAGGGTGGAAACTAAGCAGTATAATCAAGTGCTATGAAAGCTGAAAGCATGCAAAACGTAATGGAAATTAATATCTTTTGCTTAGAAAATCATAAGCAAACGAAGTAAATAAAAAAGCGAGTAACTGCTGTTATATGGAATTCGGTGAAGAGTACTAAATACACAATTAAATTAAGACCAGAATCAAGTTATATATGCTGCTTTTTGCTATGGCATTCATTCGATACTAAAACACATGAAGATCTTCATTCCTACAAGTTCATTTGTTCTGTTTGATTCACTTACTCTCGATCATTTATTTTGGTGATGAGCATCGCTATGGCAATTTTATACCAAAATAATTTACACTGAAATTAATGATGAAATGAAAAATACACTTGCACAAGAACCGTGCAATTTGACGGCGTTGGTGGTGTAAGATGTTGCTGATTGTTTTTGTTTTCAAACAAAAAAAAAGCAAATATGTCAGTGCGAAGCGGTACTTTAAACTATAAAAAAGTAGCCACATTCATTGGAAAAAAGCCAGTAAACACATAGAATAGTTTCATGAAAACGGTTTATTGAAAATGAAAATTTTTTACTCATGCTATTCTATGATAGCCCTAGCAAGTTTAAACATTTGCTTATATTTTTCACTTCGAATATTTTTTTCACAAAAGGAACGTGATGTTTTTGTTCTTTGTTCTACTGATGTGAATATTATGAAGCATCGTGAGGTTCAACATTTTATCAAATTCAAGCCACTCTAATATCTTTTCATTTTAATTGGGTTATTATTTTCAGATTATTCATACAATACAATCTATAAAATATAAATATGGCAATAAAGGTCTTTGTGAATTTGTGTACACAGTACAGTGTGTACGTCTGTTTGAATCGAGGCATATGTACTAAGAACCAAGCACAAAGCGAAAAAGGTGTACAAATCTACCTACCATCATTTGAATAATGACTGAGTAGTGAGAAGGACAGGAATAGGGAGATAATCAGTCATCAGAGCGAATAGGACGAAACTAACATTCATTTTGCTTGCTTTTGAATAAATTCACAACAGACACTCTCTACATGGAGAAAATCCATAC